>JAVIWB010004245.1:0-54730 GCA_031893035.1 Dermolepida albohirtum | reverse complement strand
AATAACGAATTTTTTAAATACAAAATAATTTTTATTGTTCAATATATTCTCCTAAAACAGCAATACATTTATTCCAACGGTGTTCCAATGCCCTTATGCCATCTCTAAAATGCGATTCCGGAAGGCTTGCAAAATACTCACTTACGAAAATGATAAGCTCGTCGTTAGACGAAAATTTCTTTCCACCTAGCGCCGTTTTCAATTTTGGAAAAAGGTGGAAGTCGGAAAGGGCTAGACCCGGCGAATACTAGTACTTAGTACCCGGCGGGTACTAATTGGAAATGCAACTCGTGAATTTTGGACATCGCAACTGTGCTGGTATGCGAGGGAGCATTGTCTTGGTGAAACAGAATCTTTTTCTTTGCCATTCCTGGCCGTATAGCACGAATCTCAACATTTAATTTTTGTAGAAATTCTGCATAATATTGTCCGTTTATTGTGGCACCTTTCTGAAGGTAATCAATAAGCAAAATGCCCTACGAATCCCAAAAAATTGATGCCATCACCTTGTTTGCCGATAAAGTGGTTTTCGCTTTCTTTGGAGGTGTGGAACCACGTTCTAACCATGGTTTCGACTGTTGTTTAGTTTCGGGTGTACCGTAGTGTATCCAAGTTTCATCGCAGGTAACAAATCGCTTACAAAAATCAACCGAATTCCGCTTATAAAGGTCCAAACACTCATTGGAAATGCGCAAACGAGTGAACTTCGTAAGTAATCGCGGCACCCATCTTGCCGAAAGCTTGGAAAGACCCAATTCTTTCGTTAAAATGTGGTGTACGCGTTTGTTGAAATGTTTACCATGTCTGCTATCTCTATCACTTTGAGTCGTCGATCTTGCGTAATAATATTATGGATTTTTATAATCATTTCCTCAGAAGTCACGATTTTGGGTGCTCCAGAGCGCACTTCATCAACACAGCTTGTTCTACCACGTTTAAATTCATTTACCCATCTACTTATTGTGGCGGATGATGGAGCAGATTCACCTAATGTTTCCCGTAACTCATCTTTTATTTCGGTAGCTTTCATACCCTTAATTACGAAGTATTTAATCATCGCACGATACTCTGCTTTTTCCATTTCAACAAAGCGACGTGTTGCTTCTTTTTCAATCAGCTGTCAAAAATAAACTAATCAACCGATTTATCTAAATATCGGAATGTAAACATATAAATAGGCAACCTAAATTACAGTGCATTTATTTTGCCAACTAGAGCGCCACCTATGTGTCATTCTCCTTACTTGTCAAACTATTCTCGTAGCAAAATAAGGAGAACGCAGACGAGGACTATAATATAAATTTCGATAATTTACAATTCTTACAAAAGAAAATACATATTTCATATTACATATTTTAATTTGAACGTAAGTTAATCAATCTCCGCCTAGGGATGGATTCATCAAATCGTGCAGAATCTAATGGGTGTTTTTTAACCTGCATGAAAACTATCGATATCAATAACTGTGGTTTAACAGTCGATAATGTCGAACTGTGTTGACATATCTGTTCAGTAAGGTATGGCAAGTCATCATCAATCGTCATCGTTCTCAACTTGTTGGCCTTGGTCCTTCGACTACGTAGAAAATTTTACGTAAGGATCTTGGCTTACGTGCCTATAAAATACAGCTCGTGCAAGAACTGAAGCCAAACGACCATCGTTTGCGTTGCATTTTTGCTGATTGGCCTCATTTGAAACTGGCCGAAGATGAGCGTTTTTATCAAAGCATTACGTTTAGTGATGAAGCTCATTTCTGATTAAATGGCTACGTCAATAAGCAAAATTACCGTATTTGGAGCGAATACAATCCTCAAGCCAATATTCAAGCCACCATACGGCCAGATTTATTGAAAAAAGTAGTCAAAAATTGGACTGATCGAATGGACCATGTAACTCGTAGCCGCGGCGGACGTATTGCGGAAATCATATTTAAAAAATAAATGCCATGAAATTATCTACCAGATTATAATAAAAAAAATTTCATTCCAATAATATTTCTGTCTTGTATAATCATTTCAAGTTCACAAGCTCTTAAAAAAATACCCTATATAAATCAAATTATTACCATTTTGTTGACAATGCTTCGAAAGTAGCGTTTTATAACCTTTATTGTGCCTCATTCTTCGATTTACAATCTTCCACAAATTCTCAATAGAATTGAGATTGGGAGGTTGACCCGGTCAAGAAATAGCACTAACTCCTTGCTTGGTTAGCCACTCTTTAACCACACTAGCAATATGCTTTGGGAAGTTATAACGCTGAAAATGCCATCGAAGTGGCGTATTCTATTTAACAAATGACAGCATTACGTCTTCAAATATATTTATGCGATATAGAGGGCCCGTTCCATCACCAGAATAGCACTCTCACACCATCACACTACCACCTCTGTGCTTTACAATTTTCTGGCAATATCTGGGAAAGTCATCTGTAGGATGCCGTACATAACAATTTCCATCAATACTACACATATTAAATTTGGCTTCGTTGCTAAATAAGACGGTTTTCCGGTTTTCCAAAACGCATTTTCACTGCTTTCTGTTATTATAACAAGAATTTTCGCACTGCTCTTCCACCTTCTTCCAAACGCTGTCGTATGGTGCGTGTGTTCACATTGCTACTTAGTAAAGATTTTGTTCGTAAGCAATTACCCATAGGTTTATTTTACATTGACGAAGAATTAGTTTATCGGCTCTATAACTTATTCTTTGCAGTCGTCCAGAGCTGCATTTAGTGGCCTCTTCATATCTTTATATCCAATATTTAATAAAATATGATAGAGCCTCGTCCCGATATACTGCAATCAATTGTTCATGAATAGTTTTTTAATGTTTTTCTAGTGTTCTAATTACACAAAACTCATTTTTTGTTGCGAAAGAAAGCCCAAAATAATGAATGAATTGAAATCCATTCATACATAAGTAGAAAAATGTTGCTTCTATTGAACTTGACTAAGCAAGACACAAATTAGTTGTTCCTGCCATAGTTATTTAGATCTTTTTTTCTAGTTCGTCTCATATATCCATAAATAAATAGGACCATATTTCTCATCCAGCATTTAGTACGGATCTTGTTCCTTCCAAATTTTATTTATTACTTTTTGGGCTACTAAAAAAATTAGGAGTGGAAGAGATACTATTCAAATAATTAGTTATAGAAGTTATAGAAGCAGCTTAAAACCCAAAAACTGCTCTAGTGAACTGACAAAAAAATCCAAATCGATGCCACGAAGTTAGTACTAAGAGGTAGACTTGTAATATTGTAATAACTTTTTGTAAAAAAATCCCTGTTTAATTTTGAACTCTCTTCATATCACCTATTACGATAAATATAAGTCTGAGATCATCGTCAAAATCTTCTTATAGTTATCATCCAAATAGGATCCAAGTTTATCATAGTACTATTGACAATCAAGCATGCTCATAAACTAAGAATCAACGTAAAGACCTAATTTTTGTAGAAGTAATTAGATCCTTAATTATAACGACCACAACCAGTTTGGCTATGAGAAAGGTGGATTAAGTAATTGGGAATCAGATCCAATTTTCGTTTGTTATTCTTGAAACAAAATCGATCGTCCAATCGGCTTCTTCAGAAATTTTTCTTGACATTCTGGATGTGAAAGAAAAAAAGTGAAAGAAAACTATAGATATTCGGAACTCTTCCTGGAGATGAATCTCGTACCTATTAACTTAGTCAAATATTACTGACAAAGGAAAAAGTAGAGGATAATTTTTGATAGTCCTGAAACCTGAATCTAAACAAAGAATCAAAGATGATCAATGACTATATCGCATGCTATTTCTTTGGAAGGAAAGTAGAAAAATCTAAAGTTCGTATTTGAAAATATAAAAAGCAATGATTCTCATTCGAGCATTAGAGCTGATTTTAAGGTTCTTATACTTTTGCATTTTTGAGATTGCTGGAACAAAAAAAGGCAAAATTATTATTTAAGAATGGATCAGGAAAATAATAATTTCAAATTCAGCCAGATAAATATAATTTGGATCGATTACTTTATTCCTAAGCCAAAAGGTGTCAACATGGACCTGGAAGCTGTACTATCCCTTAGTAAAACTGCAACAATATTTTTCTAGACTGCTCAAAGAGTTCTAGTTTGATTACGAAATGTTAAAATTCTTTAGGAAAAGTTTCTAAAAATAACGGAATCAAAAGAAGTACCATTAATATCAACAAAGCAGATTCGATATATTAAAAACAAGTGAATTATAGCATAGAGATTCCATCTTCATTCATAAATTGGTTAGTCCGTCAAAACAAGTTCGGAATGTACAAAATTTCTTGAGAAATCAGGCTTATAATTATTAGAATATTTTTTTTATATTCCGAATGTTCCATATTGCAGTTCTTGGGTTTTTCACAAGAAAAAACGGACATTTTGCAGCAATGGTGAACTAATGTGGTAGAATGGGGGAAAATTTCAATCTATTTGTCTTGTTACAAACGTGTAGATCTTCAAGGACTGTTGGGAATATTTATTATAATATTACTTTATGGAAATAATTAAATTTAAAATTTGTAATGTAATTTAATTCCAAAATTAATATTTTGCTAATTAAAAAAGTCCTTCTAGTGCCTCTATATTAAATGTCGTAAACCACGAACAGTTCCATGTGAAATTGAAGGGTTATGAACTCAATGAAAATGATGCCCGTCGGATACAATTTTGCGAGACTTTCAAAAACTTTTCGACAATTATTTCTAAATAGATATTTCCTTAAAACGAAGCCCAATTTTACCTAAATGATGAAGCTTAGCAAAATTATAAGTGTTGGAGAACGAATAATACTGATAACGTGGAAGTTCCAAGTCTAATTGGCAAAAATATACATTAGACAGCCATTTTTTCTGCGAGAAAATCTATATGCAGGAAAAGTATTTAAAATTTCCCAACACTCCCAAATTTTTGACCAAAAAGAAGATTCCTTCGAATGAAAAAATTACCACTTATTAAGAAAGTCATCTTTTCTTTCTGGAAATTTGAGTGACTTTATACTTTTTGAGTAATATTTTCATTAATACTTATATCGATATTTAAATAGAGAAAATATAAAATTAGAGAAAATATTAGATGCAATGGAAGTCCAATATTTTAAATAAATTCGCAAATAACTAATCGTCGAGAAGATCGCGAAAATATTTTTAAAATTTATGTTCGTTAATCAAATTTTAATTATTAAACGGATTCTAATTTCGTCACTTTTTTCAAAAATTTACGAAAAAAAAATTTTAAGCCATTTCGATCAATATTATTTTTAAATTATTTCTTTTTACCATGGGCACTCTGTAAATGAAGAAACGACGAAATTCTTGGTCAATAACTCAGGATAAAATTTAAATTTGAAAGAAAATTAAAATCGAAAGAGGATTTTAGACTTGATAATTTTAGATATCTAAAAAATATAAAAACGAAGAACAATGCTTGCTTCTAAATATTGGGTTGGCAATTAAGTACATTCGGTTTTTACTGATAGAGAGCGTTGTTTTATTTTTTGTATAACGTATGTTAGTGCTGTACTTTACCGTTTGTCGCGTGATACTAGTCACATTGACGTAACTTCAGAAGCAAGTAGTGCGTGATTTTTATTAAAGCTATTAGTTGTGAGTTAATTTTAAATGGAGTGCAGAAACGAACATTGTCGACATATTTTACTATTTTATTTCCGTAAAGGAAAGAAAGCTGCTGCGGCTCACAAAAAGATATGTGAAGTTTATGGTGCTAATTGCTTAACAGAGCGCACGTGTCAGAATTGGTATAAAAAATTCCGTTCTGGAGATTTTTCCCTCAAAGATGAGCAACGTTCTGGTCGGCCCACTGAAGTTGATGATGACCAAATCAAAGTCATAATTGAAGAGGATCGTCATATAACTGTTTGAGAGGTTGCGGAGAGGCTACATGTATCGCACACAACAATTGAAAAACATTTAAAATGTCTTGGGCTAGTTAAGAAGCTTGATATTTGGGTACCTCACGAATTGAAAGAAATTCATTTAACACAAAGAATCAACTTTTGCGATATGCACCTTAGACGAAATGAAACCGACCTTTTCTTAAAAAAATCATCACTGGTGATGAAAAATGGGTCCTGTACAGTAACATAGTTCGAAAACGATCATGGAGCAAACACGATAAACCAGCTCAAACCACATCGAAAGCTGAATTGCATCCAAAAAAGATCATGCTGTCAGTTTGGTGGGATTACAAAGGTGTCGTGTTTTTTGAGCTGCTTCCAAGGAACCAAACGATCAATTCTGATGTTTACTGTCAACGATTAATAAAACTGGATGAAGCAATCAAAGAAAAACGGCCAGAATTGTCAAATCGGAAAGGTGTAGTTTTCCACCAAGATAATGCAAGGCCTCACACATCTTTGGCAACTCGTGGGAAACTATTGGAGCTTAGCTGGGAAGTGATGCCACATCCCCCATACAGCCCTGATCTAGCACCATCTGATTACCATTTATTTCGAAGTTTGCAGAATTCTTTGTATGGTAAAACTTTCACAAATGACGATGACCTTCACTCGCACCTGGTTCAGTTTTTTGCTGATAAGGACCGGAAATTTTATGAGCGCGGAATCATGCAGCTGAAAGAAAGATGGCAAAAGGTCATTGAGCAAAATGGAAAACATATAATTGATTAAAAACTATTGTTTGTTTAAAAAAAAAGTGTTTTATTTTATACTACAAAACCGAAAGTACTTAGTTGCCAACCCAATACAAGGATTTGTTAATAAACAAAAAACAATTACAAAATAAATACGATATACAAGGAGAGAGGACATGGAAGAACCGAAGATATAGAGAAATTTACAAAATGAAGACTATAAAGAACTTTAAAGAAGTAATAAATAAAATCTAGATATCAAAAGTTATCCTGGTCAATGATGGCTCATGATAAAGGAAATATATCTTTAATCATTTTCTGAATTCCCAAATTTATTTGATAAATAGTCTCAGCTTTTCTTTTGAATTATAATTTCTACAATGCAACATAAAATTTACGTGCTGGAATTTCATTTTATAAATGGTGTGAATATAAATTGAGTTTCTGAATTTATAACCAGAGCTCGTGTTTGCGATTAGAAGACACGTCTTTCTTACCAGACCACCTTAGACTAAAATATCTCGATACGTACACTGAAATCGGATAAGATGAAGCTTCAAATCTGTTCGGAGCAAAACTCTTGGGATAAACATTGTAAAAATATGATCAATATATTACACGTTATTGAAAGAATTTTTGAAATCGGTAATTTTGGAGTATTACCATGGTCGAGAAAGCCCCATGCAATAGAAAAAGCCTTCGGAATATACGAAAGGACTTGTACATCTTCTATGTCAAAAAGGATTGAGAAAGATATGATAGTTGAATAACCAAACATTTCTAAAAAATACTTATTTAGGTTATTTTCTTTTGGTATTTTTATAAAAGGATATATGACAGATATAGGACTCTAGTTTGATTAGGAATTGTGTAAAAAAAGCATAGTAATGATTAATTACAATAGAGGATACGGTTTATAAGACATGAAAATGAAAATTAATGAAAATTTTCTACTAAAAAAAAAACTATAAAACTGTCTTAAATATGTGAAAATATCCCCCAAAAATTTCTAAATAAACTACTATATTTGGACGATAACAAAAACACAACTTGCTAATGAAAGGCTATAGGGTGTTATGTAAACAATCCCCGGACACTATTCAAATGTAATAATCGATCTTGTGCTTTCGACTGTATCCCATAATGAGATTTATGTTTCCCGTAATGCTTAGCTGATCGCTTAAATTAAGAAATTATCAGTTTTACGTCTATCTTAGCGTTTATTAATTACAGCAAAATCTGTTAATTATATTCGCTAACGAAAAATGTTTATAACATCTTTACAGTGCAAATTTAATCAATGTTTCGGAAAGCTTTTGAATTTACAGTTTGTAAATATGTTTTGTATTGTAACATATACAATATATCTCAACTTTATTCGTATAAAAACCCATGCTTTTAATTCTAAAATGCAATTCTATGAATAATTATTGGTTAGTTAAATTAAGAGAGTAAGAAATAAGTATACGAACGATTTTACAGGAAGTAAGACTCCCAATGAAATAAATGTACTAGAGTTATTATTTTTTAAATACTAGCAATACTAAAACGCTATTAACCCATCTTTTGTAATAATCTTTCTCAAGATCTTCAAAATACTGCTCCATCACTGCGCAAAAGTTCTTCATTAAACCAAAGTTACTTGAAGTTGATCCAATTTTTGGGAACAACCTGACTGATATATAAAGGCAATTGAAGGAAACTTTTGCATGATCAATTTCAGTTGGTTTTTCAGGAATTGCTTTCTAAAATTTGATTGGCAGGGCAGTTTGTCTCTTTGCAAGAGACTATAGACATTTTTCCCTTTCAATTTCAAAAAATCATAGTTGATATGGACATGTCTTGGCCTTTTTTAGGGGATGTGTATAGTATTTAGACTGCTGTTTTGATTCAGGAACATAGTGGCGTAGTCAAATTTCAAAAAACAAATATTCCCAGAAAATCAACTTTCTTATTCAATAATTCGATTAATTCTTTCACATATTTAATAAAAATTCTAGATTCGCCCCTTACTAACAGTTTGAAAATAAATATATTTACAATAAAAAGAAATAAATGAACTGGATTTTGAAAAACGTTAACCACATTTACTTATAATTTATTTTTATACCATCTATCATTTCATTCTTCCATTATCGAAAATTGATTTGCTTCCCAATGCTAGTTCATCATACACCAAAGTTCCATACGTTTCTTTCCAGAAATCGAAGAAAAACTTCTTGGGATATGTTGATAATATTCTTAATAATAATAATAATTTATTAGAAATGCTCAATAGGTACAAACCTAAATACGGACACAAAGAAATAACAGCAGAATTACAATAGTAATTCGAAACTAGAGATTACAATACAATAAATCACGCATAAAGCATGCATATGTATTGCCGATGTTAAAGTAGATCCATTCGAAGTAGGTTGAAATTTCACACCGAATGCACCATGGGCGCCGTTAACAAAATGTTGGTCTTTGCCGTAGAGATATGAAATAAGTCGTTCTGTCTTGAACACATGCATGGAACAAAGAAATCAACATTCGACAATAAATCTGGTGCGTCAATCCAACAAGTAATAACACTCAGCATAAATAAAGCACTAATGGTCTTTCTCCTTTCAGAGAGTGAAACGATGTCATGTCGTTTAAGCAACGTTAGGTTGGATTCAATCTAGTAGGCTAGTCTGAACACTGTGGACAGGGTACCAGGGTATGAATGTATATTCTAGATTTGAAATGACATGAGCAAAGGAAAGAGTTTTAATTGTTTCAATAATGTTTCAATATTTGCGAATAATAAATCCAAAAAATATGGAAGCCGCTGCTGTTACCTCGAGGACATGATTTGAGAAAGTAAATTTCTCGTCAAATGTTAAACTTGAGTCTTTTATCTAGGACTCAAGGCTCAATTATGGAAATCTTTCTAGAATAAGACACCAGGAAGCATTTATCTTTGATTTAAGGTTATTGGACAAGCACCAGTTATAAATTTTGTTGATATTAGTTTTCAATAAGTCAATTCTGTGAAATATTTTAATACCATCGGCACATGCTCAGACAGAGCAATCAATAGACTTAATCGGGTCATCGATAAATATATTAAATAACAGTAATGCTAAAAGTACAGAGGAAACAAACGCAGAAAGATTATGACGCATATGTAAAGAAGAAATTAAGTATTGCTTAACGAAAAAAAGTTAAATGTGAATAAGAATAAGAGAAGACAGAAATAGATTCAACAATTAAGAAGTCGAGTAAGTGCTTTCTCTACTTCTCCAAGAACATAATACTTTTTTCGAGAACAAATTTTAGATAGTCGCAAACTTTCGACCTAAGGAACAATATTTAAGACACTGGCACTGTTTTTATAATTGCCAAACATTCTTTTCATTAAATTTGTTTGCCAACATGAAAAGCTTGTTTGTAAGTATCATGTTGTTACAAACGCAATGTCCGTTTTTTCCTTCAGTCTGAACTGAATCGCACCTGTGTGAAGACGTGTATGCTTTTGGTGAAAATTATTATTGTATTTGTAGAAAAGGGTATTTATTTTGAAGTGTGTACCTGTTCCATTTCTTAGAAAGATTAATACACCTGTCCTTGTCTCGCCTATGGAAATGCTGTCGGCAAGAGATATTCGGGCAATTTACCTCTTTCAATTTAAAAAGGGATTAAATGCAGCTGCAGCAAAGCGAGAAATTAATCAGACGTTCGGTGAAACCACGTGTAATAAACGCACATTACGGCGAGGGAAATTTTGATTTGGAAAATGAGCCTCGCGGATATGCGCGTAGCACCGTTAATGACGACGAGCTGCGTGTAGAAGTTGAAAGTAATCCGTCGACAACAGTGCATAGCCTTGCAGAAACATTTCAAGTGTCCGTTGCCACCATTAGTCGTCACCTTTTTTCGATTGGCAAAGTGAAGGAACTCGATCGATGGGTGCCGCACCAATTAACGGAAGCCAATAAGCTCCGTCGATTGGAGGTGGCTACCTCTTTGGCTAATCGACAGAAAGTTGAACCGTTTCTTCATCGAGTGGTAACGTGTGACGAAAAGTGGATACTTTATGATAATCGGAGACGGCCAGGACAATGGTTAGATCGAGGTGAAGCACCAAGATAGCATGCACGAGCATCACTTTACCCGCGAAAGATTATGGTGACTGTATGGTGGACCAGTAAGGGTATTATTCACTATTCATTTTTGCAACCTGGTGAAACCATCACGGCAGCGTCCTATTGTGCCGAACTGGAAACTATGCATGGAAAATTGAGCCGCTTGCAGCCCTCACTAGTCAATAAACATGGACCCATACTTCTTCATGATAATGCAAGACCTCATGTTGCACGACAGACAATCCAAAAACTTTCGGAATTTGGTTACGAAATTCCCCCTCACCCACCTTATTCACCTGACCTTTCGTCAACTGATTTTCATTTTTTCCGAAGTTTAGACAATCACTTAAAAAATAGGGACTTCCCTGACCGGGAGTCTGTAATAGCAGTGTTTGAGCAATATGTGAGCCGTCAAAACCTAGATTTCTTTTCAAAGGGAATTTTTCAGCTTCCAGGCCGTTGGCAACAAACTATTGATGTAAATGGAGACTATTTTGCAGAATAAATATTTATATTTTTTTAAATTTAGACTTTTTTTATTCCTTACAAAATCGGACATTTCATATGTAACAACCTGATATTAAGCTTATCTCCCTGATATCAAGTATTAGTTAATTCTAAACCAAATTTCGCCACTAATTTTGTTTTGGTATTATTCAAAATTATTGAGGTGTCGACAAAATCAGTTGGATTGCCTTGTCAATTGTTGAAGAATTTTTGGGAAGTACCTTGATGTAGGATATTGAAGATTCTAAAATATACATTCTATATTGATCTTTATTATTCAAGGGTCCTAATCTTTAACAATAAATTGCAAATTTAAAAAAATATTAAAAGGAAATTCGTCGGTTTATCAATTAACAGCTTTCCACGTTAATTATTAATTAGAAAAGCTCGTAAACGATAATGTGTATTTGAATAAATAAGCCTCAATTATTTTTAATTATATATGTGACCACAGAATTAAATACCCGAAAACATCTTTATGCCTTTACTATAAGAAATATAAATCCTCTAACATAGATAAAATCCTGGATAAGCTGCTGGTGTATCTTAGGGGTATCACAATAATTACTATGTTATGTTACGTACGTGTATTATAACACATGAATGAACACTATATAGCATGTTTGTACTGATTGAAAACATGTTCACCATCCGTATATAACCAATTGAAATTCCTATTATTGGCTATTTGTAACCCCTCAATCCTAGCTTTTCATTCAAACTCTTACTTACTCCTGATTCAATTTCTACGACTTGTTAGCTTAAAAAGTAATTAAAATGCTGATTTTAATTAATAGTTTTTTTCTTGTGGAACGGTGTAAATTAATTTATTTTGGTTTCATTCAATTTTATTTAATTAAATATATCGCTTTATTTATTGATGATGTATCTCTTTTTAATACTACGATGTTAAAACGATCACAAATGCATTATTTAAATTAATGAAAATACAAAATTGAGATAAAGAATTCATGGCATTCAAATAATAGGGTTGAAGTTATATACAGTACTGTGCAAAAGAAAGAAGCACTTAACAATATTTTCCAAAACTTATTTACTAAAACGTTTTTACTAATAATTATTGTATGTTTTTGGTGAAAATTATTATTGTATTTGTAGAAAAGGGTATTTATTTTGAAGTGTGTACCTGTTCCATTTCTTGGAAAGATTAATACACCTGTCCTTGTCTCGCCTATGGAAATGCTGTCGGCAAGAGATATTCAGGCAATTTACCTCTTTCATTTTAAAAAGGGATTAAATGCAGTTGCAGCAACGCGAGAAATTAATCAGACGTTCGGTGAAACCACGTGTAATGAACGCACATTACGGTGATGGTTTAAAAAATTCAGCGAGGGAAATTTTGATTTGGAAAATGAGCCTCGCGGATATGCGCGTAGCACCGTTAATGACGACGAGCTGTGTGTAGAAGTTGAAAGTAATCGGTCGACAACAGTGCGTAGCCTTGCAGAAACGTTTCAAGTGTCCATTGCCACCATTAGTCGTCACCTTTCCTCGATTGGCAAAGTGAAGAAACTCGATCGATGGATGCTGCACCAATTAACGGAGGCCAATAAGCTCCGTCGATTAGAGGTGGCTACCTCTTTGGCTAATCGACAGAAAGTTGAACCGTTTCTTCATCGAGTGGTAACGTGTGACGAAAAGTGGATACTTTATGATAATCGGAGACGGTCAGGACAATAGTTAGATCGAGGTGAAGCACCAAGACAGCATGGACGAGTATCACTTCACCCGCGAAAGATTATGGTGACTGTATGGTGGACCAGTAAGGGTATTATTCACTATTCATTTTTGCAACCTGGTGAAACCATCACGGCAGCGTCCTATTGTGCCGAACTGGAAACTATGAATGGAAAATTAAGCCGCTTGCAGCCCTCACTAGTCAATAGACATGGACCCATACTTCTTCATGATAATGCAAGACCTCATTTCATATGTAACAACCTGATACTTAATACATTTTTCCAAGAACGATTCACTTATTGGTAGAAATATAATCACTGGAAATTTCCAAGTCCCGACAAGAGGATTAAAGTAATAAATTTTATTGCACCACAATGCTCTGCAATAAAATTTTAAGGGAGAGTTATTTATCTATAAGATTTTGTTTTTAATTCAGTGGTAGAAACGATACAGAGCGGTTCCACAATAGAATTTATTTAGATTCTTGAAAAACTGAAACCGGCAGTGTAAGTGATAGACCAAAGAGTGGACGTCCTAAAAAGCTCAGTAAAGCTGATGCGCAGTTTTTAAAAGTTAGTTCCTTAGGAAATCGTAAGAAAGATAGCGCAGAACTAGCTCAAGATCTTACGCGAACTTCAGGTATTTCGGTACAAGCTTCAACAGTAAGGCGATACTTGTTCAGATCAGGCTTGAGGGGATGCGTGGGCGTGAGATAACCCTTACTGCGACGAGGTAATAGAGGGAAACAATTAAAATACGCCAGAGACCACGAAACTTGGAGATATAACAAGTGGCGACGAGTACTATGGACTCATGAATCTAAATATCAATAATTTGGAACGAACAGACGTCAGTATGTTAGACGACGCCCTGGTGAATCGTTATTGGAACCATGTTTACACACTACCATAAAGCATGGATGAGGCAATATCCAAGTTTGGGGTTGTATTTCGGCAGCAAGTGTGGGTGAAATTGTAAAAATAGAGGGTAAATCAACTGGTGAGAAATACAGAACACTAAGCAGAACATGCCATGCCATCAGGGCAGGGACTTATTGGCAATAATCTCATTCTACAGCAAGATAATGATCCCAAACATGCCTCAAAATCTGTGAAAACTTATTTAACACAGCAGGAAACAAATGGGGTATTCCGGCAATTACTTTATCACACCTCGTATCTTCGCATTCAATATATTTAAGGATAAAAAGAAATTTAAGAAATTTCTTGTTATAAGGACTTTATTTTGTATCAAGTACTAGATGCAGGTTTAAATTTATTACCTCCAGTTTCCTCTCCAATTATCATTTTATAGCTTCTCAAAATCATATAACTTAATAAAGCAGAAATTTCTTTATTTTCAGTGTATAGACAGAGGGAAAAATGTGCGAAACTGAGAAATGATTTTTATGAAACAAAAATGTATTATATTTTTCTGTCACTGTTAATAGGAGGGTGAATATAATTTAAGCTATAATTGAATGTTACTTGAATTATTCATGTTATTCCTATCACCATTGTCTCATGGGAAAGCATTATTCAGCCACTAAACCTAATACTCTACGGTAAACTGCACAGATTCGACATCGAAATATATGTATATATGTTGTAGATGTAAGTACATACATATACATATACATAGGTACATATTTACAAAGATATATATGGATATCTTTATGTAGACTTAAATTTATTTGTTACGAATCGTTAAATAAAAATATATTGTTTACTTATTATCAGTCAAAATATATACAGAGGTATGTCACGCAAAATATTTCAAGATAATTTATTAAAAAACTGGTAAGCGTTTATTTTTACGCTCGTCTTCATACACATTAATTGTTCAAATTTTGCGCTCTTGCCAGAAACGACATCTTACGATTACCGGCCTAAGTTACTTAATCGACAATTCTTCAACTTTAAATATACCTTTTTGGATACAATTTATTTGTTAAAATCGTATCTATTTAAGAATACACATCAATTAAATGTAGCAAATTTTCTGTAACGAATGCCACAAACTGACGAAAATTGGCAACTAACTTCAAACAAATCAGTATTCCGTTTCCGAAAATTAGGGCTTTAGATTTCATTTGTTATGTTTAAATAAGTTATAATTTTATCTAGTCAGTGATTTAAACTTACTTAATTTATATCTAAAAAAATGTCTTCATTGAGAAAATCGCTTCTTTCCAAAGGATCAAAACGGTACGTATATTTCTCGGATAAATATTTAATAAATTAACCTCATCGTTTTCGTTAGTATGTCTGTTTCCACTAAAGACTTTTCACCTGTAAAGTGGACAAGATACTTCGACAATAAGAAAGACGTTGTCGTGAATGGAAATTCCTTCAATGTCTACATAAAAGGGCAGGAGGGTCCCGCTATTGTTGCTCTTCATGGAGGTGGTTATTCTGGTCTTACATGGGCACTTTTTGCGGTATAATAATAATGTTGATGAAATATGTCTTATGTACAAATTTTTAATACACTTTAATATAGGAAGAAATAACTACAAAAATCAGTTGTCATGTAGTGGCAATTGATTTGAGGGGACACGGATTAACTCAAACAAAAGATGATACTGATCTTGATTTGGCTACGTTATCAAAGTAATATAACATAAATCATACGTAAAGTGACATAGATAAAGTATACACATTTTGTAGTGATGTCAATGATATTATCACTGCATTTTATCAAGAGAATGTACCACCAGTTGTTTTGATCGGTCATAGCATGGGTGGTGCTATTGCTGTTGAAGCTGCCCACCAAATTCAACAAGTTGTTGGTTTATGTGTTATTGATGTAGTTGAGGGTAGCGCCCTTGAATCATTGTCAGCAATGCAAAGTATTCTACGTGGACGTCCTACATGTTTTCAAAGTCTTGAACATGCAATACAATGGAGGTATATATACTTGATAATAAAAAACTAAATTCAATTCATTAAAAACATATTGAATTTATATTAGCTTCCGGAGTGGCCAAACACATAATCTCGAAGCTGCTAGAGTATCTGTTCCAGGACAAGTTAAAAAGTAAGTTTTATTGCGGTTTTATTATTTTTTAAATGCTTAATACTGTTGTATTATCAGCACAAAAACAGGGGAATTAGGAACAGTTGACATAGATGAGCAACAGGCCGCAGGCAAAGAAACCGCACCCTCCACATTACGATTAATGCATCAACAATCCGCCGATAGCATTGCTGAAGTTGACGAAAGTGAAGGATCAAATATTACAAACTCGTGCGAAGCTGACGACGTTCCCCCGGAACCCGACGCAAATATATACACTTGGCGTATCGATCTCAGTAAAACCGAACGTTTCTGGAACGGCTGGTTCAAGGGTTTGTCTCAGAAATTCCTCACTGTCCCCATACCAAAAGTATTGCTCTTGGCGAATATTCACGGTCTCGACACGGCCTTGACTATCGGTCAAATGCAAGGAAAGTTTCAGATGCAGGTGCTACATAAGTCAGGTCACGCCATCCATGAAGATCAACCGGTCAATGTGGCAGATATAATATCTGGATTCCTTGTGAAACAAAAAATTACTATCGCTAAAGAGGGCTTCACTCCCGTAATGCCTGCTTGTTAATAAACACATATATGATGTAATTAAATTATATTTTTTTAAATTCTTATACGTAAAAAAAAAATAATTGTTTCCCCTATTTTAAGTTAAGCGCCAAGTTTCTTGTAATTGCTAATTAGATTTTAATTTATTATAATCCGTAAAATATACAAAAAGATGTATTTTACTTAATAAAAAAGTTTTGTTAGAAGTGCTCTCTTTTATGTTACTTACTCATAACACCTCCACCGAGTTCTATTACTATTAATGAACTTGTAGATCCGTAATTTCGTACAATTAATCCTAGGGGCTTATTAATAAAATCTAGTACATAAACTAACTGAACACTTTCACCTACATTAAACTTGCAGACTCATATATGGATCGCTTCTAGTCTAAATACAAATTTACTTGAGTAAAAATGTTTTAAAAGGAATTAAATAAGTACAAACGGGTATAAATTCGATCAGGGCGGACTTTGCTTTTATCTATACTTAATTCTAATTTGATTTATGATGTTTAAATAGTTTTGTCGAAAAAATCCTTTTTAATTATATGTATTTAAATGTACTGCGTAATTGGAATCATTTTTGTTATAATTAAAACCACTTCCTATCTGCTTCTGGGTTTCCGGGCTGGAACCGCGTCACTTGTATATCTGCCGACGTTTCGTACCCATTTCTATGGGACATCTTCAGGGCTGAACTACTGCACTGAAACCCAGAAGCAGATAGCATGGACCACGACCGTGGAAGCCTACGTACCAGATTAAAACCACTTCCTATTCTGATATCGTTGTTTCCATAAATCTCCCAGTTTGACCGATACATATCTTAGAGCAGTCACTACAAGAAAGCTTATAGACTCCTGATTTATTGGATTTACTTATTTTGTCTGTATTATTTTTAATTAAATTTCCTAGCGTATTGTTGGTTTGAAAAGCAACATCTACACACTTATTTCTTTAGACAGTGGACCTATGTAGCTTAACAGATTATACTCGTTTGGTTTTTGTGTAGTCGGATATATCGTTCGTAGGGCTTTTTCATGTTGCTTACTTAGCAAGCTATCAATTAAATAGGTCTTAATCGTTATTAAGTACATCTTGTTTTATGTTTAATTTTTTCAATTTTTAAACATATAATAATGACAAAAAAGGACATGGTTCTACTTTTTCACATTATCTCCCAAATGTACACATCACGTGCTAAATGCATTAGCAGTAGATACCCAAATCAAAAAAAGTATGTACACTGTATAAAATAGAAAGGGTCCCAAGACGCTACCTTGTGGCACACCTGATTTTTTCAATAATAATTTAATAACTCATCTACAAATTTGGTTCGGTATAGTATCAAACAACATTAACACCATCTAAAAACGAGGTAGAACACGTGAGACTAGTAGAAAGGAAAATTTTCAGACCTATACTTGGGTCAGTAAGGTTTGTAAATGATAAAATGGTTAAAGTATATATAGAAAACAGGACCGGGAGCAACGAGATATTCCATACTTCAATGGGACCTAGACATTTAGGATTGTCGACTCAGAATTAATTCTTGAATTTCTGATATACTTATTAAGCCTACATATCCGTATGAAACATGTCAAGTTAATATATTTTCCTATCCTGTACAGTATCGAGCATTTAGGAGATTAATCAAAATTGTGAAAAAGTAAAAGGGACTTTCCCCGTTTTTTCTCAATTACTTATGAAGGATGTTGGGGGTGATTTTTTGGAAGAAATAAAATAAAGAAAATGCTTTTTTATTTATCTAATGTATTTTACATATGGAATGCTACAATAACATAATTTTCAAATGTAATATCAGTTAATATAAATTGTATTTTGAAAATTTAATTTGCAAAAATCTTTCGAAAGTTTTAATAAATACAACAGTACGAAAGCAAACTTCGTAGTTTGTATATAACAATAATGATAAAAACCATATATTGTACACATCTAATTTATTGTTCAATAATTTAATAGTATTATTATGCAATAATTATGGTGTTCAAAAGTCTATTATTTAGTCCTCATCTATATTCATTCAAAATCCTACGTAACCTTCAAAAAGAAAAAGAAAACATTCCTGCAAAATACCTAATTGTTGTATACTACGTTAAAAATCAATAATCGATTAATTACAAATGATTCACATTTAAAAAAAGAATTCTTTAATCACAAAATTCAATTTCAACATATGAGTTAATCAATTAATTAATACAATATGTTTATTTAAATACATCAATAAAAGAATTCCATATGGGTAGACTCCTAGAAATTAATAATGTCCCCTTATTACACAACTAATTAAAAACTCGAGCTTGTGATATTGAATATAATTATGCATTTTAATTGTAATTATTGACATCCTGAAGAATAAAATGTTAACAAACTGGCAAATATAAAATATGACATTAAACAGCAGCCACAAGAACCTGCATACTTTATACAATATTCTAGAAATGAATTACATGTAATTATACGCAACAAAAACCATTCAATAATTTCAAATTTAATTCTATAAATACATAAGTTTTGTGAGTACACAAAAAATGATCCCGTATCTGTATATTTCAGACAAATCCATTGTGGAGTATCAATTAATAAATGGTGTTCGTTCTGCGATTTTAAAATTTAATAATTGTGACGAATTTTAAAAATTAATCAGCTATCAAGAATATAAAACTCCTTTACAAGATATCTAAGCATTCGCAATTTGTATTGTAACTTCTTAGGTAAAACATTACAAAATATATTTCAAAATTCTAGATTTTTCATGTAGATTGTGGCCTAAAATGTATCAAATATATCCTATTAGATCTCAGAATGTACTGTAAGAGTATTCCAGTAAAAGAATTAAAGTGACAGTAATAAAATGGTTTACAACATTTACTTGTGAAATGACGGTTGTAAAGAAGTTATTAACAAGAAACAGCAGCTTATATATTTGATAAAGAGAGTTTTTATTGTTCCTAAAAACTACACCCTCTGGTATCTGCTCTTATATCTCTAACAATTACAACTGGTATTTCTATTTAATTTTTTAAATTAAAAATAATTTCAAAATTGATTAATTATAATATCACATTTGTATGTATATTAAGTCCGAAACTCAATCAATCGCTTCTATTGCAATTATAAATGTATATTACAAATCAATTTGGTAAGGTACAAACTATTTATATACAATTTTGATGTTACCAATTAAATAATTTATTTTAAAAAATGAATAATTAGAATATATTAAAAATTTCCAATAAGGCACATTTCAATGTCTTTTAAAAATTATTAATTAAAAAAAAAATCTGTCAAGTAAAGTGGGAATCCCCCATACACATTCCCTTTTACTACTTAATCAACTGAAACATGTAATCAGGAGCAGATATTATTAATTTCATCAAGTTTACATAATTTTGATATATACATACACCAAAATAAGCTTATAAAATTTATACCCCTCGATAGTGTTTTCATCACCTCGGTGTTCTTTGCACATGCAAAATCACTCATATACTTAAAGACACACACACACACACATTCATACACACAATCAATATTCAGAGATGTTTAATTATCAATTAATTAATTTTAATTAGTTTTAAGTAATTAAAATTGATTAAAACGATTGCATCTTTTTACTATTTTCCTCCATTTTCGGTGTACCTTCAGCGTCAAATAGTGTATAATGCAAAAGCAATAGATTCCAAACGAATCGATTTAATGCTGCTTAAAAAAACCAAAAGAGACGTCAACACAAAAAATTGAAGGAAAAAAACATATACTCTGTTACAATTAATTATAAAAAAAAATGGATGAACCTGATGCATCAAAGTTCAAAAAATACATGAATATTAAAGGAAAAAGAGACTTGAAGATATTTTAATTTTCTTTTTGTAATTGTTAGGTTAACTCATCATCTGTCCTAATGCAAGTAATCTTTCTACGGCGGCGTTGATATCCCCAAACGTGGCGATCAAGGCTTGAAGGTTGGCTTCTCTGTTTACAAAACCCATAGCGGATAATTGCTCTAGTTGAGTCCGATAACGTTGTTCCGGCGGCATATTTGAGTCGTTTTGAAAAGACATCCCCGCCAACATCCTCGCCATGAACTATTAAAAAATTTTTAATGAAAAAGAATGTAAAACACCAAACTATGCTTACTTCTGAAAAACCATCATTAGCAACGCTTCCTGTGGTAGTGTTTGTTGTACTTGTGGTACTTGCGGTAGTAGTGGTACTAGCTGTTTGAGTGGTTGGTGATTGGCTTCCAGATTGTGTTGTAGTTGTTGGTGGTAGATTAGTACCCAGACTATTTAAAAGTCCAGGTGCTGCAGTTCTTAGTGCTTCCATCCCTTGTTGGATTTGCATGATTGCATTTAAGGCCTACAAGTATTTTGCATTAAATTAACATTCACTTAAATATACTCATAAAACTTGCCTGTGGATTTGTTACAAGAGATTGCATGTCTGGATTTTGCAGTTGCTGAAGGAAATGAGGCATCATGTTGCGCATATGTTCTTGTAAGGCAGGATTATCTTGCAATAATGGATTCTCCGCGAGAATAGCATTGGCCACTGAAGGATTTGCGGCTAAGGCTTGTAACATATTTTGCGTATATGGAGCATTCAACATGTTTTGTATCAATTGTGGATTTTCTGACATTTGCTGCAATAAGCTTGCCATTGGTGGATTTGTTACACCTGTAGTCCTTGGTGGAGTAGTTGTTGTTGATGTGTTACTTGGTTCTGATCGACCTGCTGACCATGGGTTCGGCAAAGGTTCGCGATTTTCAGTTCCTTGTTGAGGGTTTGTACTAGATGCATTATTTGAATCTACTAAACCTAATAAGACAGAAAAATTGCATGAATACTTAAAAATATATATATTTTTAGACATACCTGAAAATGGATTTCTGCCAAATTGTTCTGAAGCAGCACTAAGCATAGGTTCTTGTATGTCTCTATACATACGTTGCAAAGCATTATAACCTCCAGGTATACTTTCTAAATTGCTTATAGCTCGATCATGACTTCGCATTAATTCTTGTAGCATTGACGGATTACGAGCAAGCTCCATTGTTTGTCTCAATAATTCTGGATTGTTAAGCATGTGATTAATTTCGGGATTCCTTTCCATGAGTTCTTGCATTTGAGGATTGCTTGTTATTAGCGCTCTCATATTTTCCGGATCGTTCATAAGGCGCTGTACTAAAGGATTATCGAGAACTTGTCTCAAAAGATCTGGATTTCCTAAAAGTTCCGATTGCATGCGACTTTGAAGGTCCATGAAGTTTGTTGAGCCCATCCCTAATGATTCTAATCCAGATAAACCTCCTATACCCCCTAGATTATAAGGTGTTTGGCTTATATCAGCTAAAACCAAAATATGTACATAAAATATTCCTTTGCGCATAATATGTTGGAATTTATATAGGAAACACTACTAGCTGTAAAAATTTAATACCTGGAGGTCTATTAGAAGATGAATCAGACGAACGTGTTGCCGACTTTACAACCAAATGTATTGTTAAACCATCTTTGATATTTTGTGAGACTAAAGTTTCGGCATCTTTTAGAATTCTTCCGGCAAATATAAGACACAATTGTTCAACATCCGCATTAAATTTTTTAGAAACCAATTCCTTAAACTAAGCGTACGTCGTCACATATAATATGGTTATGATATAAGTAAATGAAAGAAAAACTTACTTCGGCGACTGTTGCATTTTCAGATACTTCGATTACTTCTTTTTCTTTTGGTGTTTTCACAGTTAATGATATTTTAGTCTCTTTTTCCTTTGAATCTTCATCTTTTTTAATATTAGTTCCACCAGGATCATCCGCCATGATTGCTTAAATGACTCTCACTTTTAAAATTGCTTTACGTATATGTACATTAAATAACTCGTTATTTAAAAATGATATCACACGGCATACAATTGTAATCATAATGAGTGGAACTAATGCATGTAAATTTATTAATACATTTTTTTGTGTAGCTTAATACACGTATATATATTTAAAGACGTTGGCAGTAATCTAAGGCTATTTTCTCTATAAAATATGTAACTATTTCTACCGTTCATCTAGTTTTGCGCTTTTAGTATATGTACACAGTACAAACAAAAATCTATTGAGCTCGAGGTAACGAGCATGACGTCAAAAGCCAAAACGATTACAAATAAATAAACTAACACATTTGAATAATGAAGAAACTAGTGGTGAATGTTTATATGACGCGAATATAATCAATTAAGATAGCTTGACGTTAACATTTCAAAACTAATATAAATTTTCCCACTTCGTGTAAACGTATTAAGCTTTATTAAGATTTATCGAAGTAATTAATATTTCAATTTAACAATAATGTCCGAAAAACATTATTTAATTAAATATTCTATTATGTTTATTACACATTTTTAGTGTCAATAATAAAATTACGTTCACTAACAATTTACCAAGATTGCAATCGCATTAAAACATTATTTAGCGAAGCCAATTTCAGCTAGAATCGGTTGAACGCACCGACGCTTTTATTTTCCTTAATCTAAATTTTAATATTCAATTGTATTTCTAATTCACTTGAAATTAATTTAATAGCATCGTTTGCATACAAAGGAAAAGACAGTTACGTAGCTATAATAAAATAATTTTTTCTGAATTATTCATATAAAGTATTAAATCCGCTTTAAAAAATGCAAAATTACTAAAGCATTACTTAAATGGTGGGATTCATTTTGCATTTAATAGTTGGAAATAAAATAAAACTTCATCTTCATAAAGTAAACTATACCACTATTAAAACGATTATCTTCTCGGTATTGATTATTAGTACTTACGATTATGATACTCCCCTTTTAGAAATTAAATAAAAGTAATTATTTTAGCAGCTGTTTATATATTAATATTTAAAAAATACGAATATGTTTCCCTTGTGTCAAATAAGTTTTAGACTTTGCTATAAATAGTTTTAGTGAGATGGAAACACGTTGACATGCAGGTTCATGATCTTAACTATTTTCTGAGTGAACGATGGCTTAATATTATGCAAAAATAATTTAATTATTATGTCATCTATAAAGTTTTTTACTATATATTTGTATATAACAATATGTTTTCCAATAATAGTTGATTCATCATCACAAGGGCAGCTGTAAGTGTTTAAAAATAGTACAGTAAAAATAGGTATATCTCTTTTTTTGCCTTTTAGTGTGGAAAAATGGGCGCAACATTTAAGCAAGGAACTTCATTCCTTAGGACGGACTATCACTAAAGCTCAAGAAATTGAGCAGGTGTAATTGAAATAAATAGCATTCAATGAAATAATTATAATTAAAATTTTCAGAGATACAAATTTAATAATGCCCAAATAAGCAAGAAAGATCCAGAAAAACTTTTAGTAGAAATTGTAGGGAATGTAACTTTAATGTTCAATAGAAAAATGGACGCGCTTACGGTAAGGATAGTTTTAAATTTAAACAAAGTATCTTTTTATTAAGATTAATGAGAATTTAAATATTGCATTTAAAGTCCCGCCAAAGAAGGGCGTAAATTTCGGTCTTGAAAAATATGAGCCAATCAGATATTGAATTCTGATTCAAATATTAAATCATCCTGAACTTATATAAATATACCATTCATTTGCTTTTCGTAGCTTAATTCGCTCAGGTATTAAATTTCTACATTTATGTAAACGATGCAAATGACTTGTTTGAATACTATACTTTCCATTACTGTAGTAAATTCTGGTTTAGCTGTATCATTAATAACATTGAATAACGGTCGTTTCTTTAATTAATTGATGAGGACCAATGTTCTGGAGCATTTTATTATCATCCCCGGTTTCTAAATACATTTTTGCAGACCTGTAACACACTCACTAGAAGTAAATCATATCGTTCAATAATTTTGATAGTAAATTACCCTATGCATATCCACTTTCGTACATGGTGAAGATTAACTCAGTTAAGAACAGGTTTGAATCCTTCCATAGGCATTTTTTACTTTATAGAATAATAAATGTTTGAAATACTACGTTTTTACAAAAATTTGGTCAGTTTTTTACCCTGTTTTCATTACTTTCAGTGTATTTATCAAACTGCTGAAGATGCAGCTGAAAATTTAATGGCCCCTAACGAAACCTTTACTTATCACAGTTCAAAATATTCGTCGTATACTGGGGGTAACGCAACGTTGCCGGAATCGATAGAAGAGAATGAATATATGTATGAATTTATGGATTTCAATATAGACAGTCACTTTTACAACATAGCAGTTAACACTAGCTATAGTTCTGTCCATGTACCAACTAATGTTTATGACAAATGTAATGATTAACTACTATAACCTCTTGGTATCAATAAAAGCTATTTTGTAGACGAGGAAGCGGCATTTGCAATCCAATGGTCGGAAAAGTTGGACGAAGTTTTTCGAAAAAATTATGAATCCGATCCGGCGTTATTCTGGCAATATTTCGGAAGTTCTTCGGGAATACTTCGACATTATCCAGCTATGAGATGGGTCGAAGACGAAAGTGAGGATTCTTACGATTGTAGAGTAACGACTTGGTATATAGAAGCTGCCACTTGTACCAAAGATATTGTCATTCTGTTGGATAATTCTGGATCTATGTTAGGTACTTGAGAAAAAAGTATATATTTAAGCTAAGTTATGTAGAATTATGAAGGTAATCAGCAATCTTCGTCGTTAAACTCTAAATGTGAAAATATCTTTAAAGTTCTCAATATTGCATAAGAATTGAATCCTTGCAATTCACTAGTATACCCTGACACAATTATTCTCGCATATCTTTCCAGGCATGAATAAGTACATTGCATCTTTAACTGTTTATACAATTTTAAGAACTTTATCCAATAACGATTACGTGAACGTCTTAAATTACTCTGTATCAGTAAATTACACTGTTCCGTGTTTTGAAAACAAATTAATACAGGCGACACAGGAAAATGTATTCACTTTTAAAACAGCCGTCAATAATTTGGACCCACAAGGTAAATCCGACGTCGAAATGGGTCTTAAGGAAAGTTTTCGTTTATTAGAAACTGTAAGTAAGGACTTTTTTTGTCGATCTTCAAATTAATTGCATAGAAAACTATTTCTAAAGTATAGGGTGAAGAGAAATTGTACTGAAGAGAATTGGAATTGCAATCAAGCAATTATGTTAATCACAGATGGTATAACGCAAAATTACACCGATCTACTTTTAAAGTACAATACTGCCGCAAATGGATCAATAATGCCAGTTCGCATATTTACGTATTTGATCGGAAAAGAAATTGGTAAAATAAATGAGATCGCATCCATAGCTTGCCGAAATAAAGGTAAAATTTGAGCAGACACTCAATTGATCTTGATCCAATTAGGAATAGAAATATTATTATATACGAACATTATTGTGGAGAGGGGTATTAATTCAATCAACCACAATTTCCATTAAAATTTACATTCTTTTTAAAGCTTCAAAATATTCAAATAGTTTTGCTCAACGCTCTCGGATACTAAATAACGCCATGCATCCCCAAACTATTACCCCCACTCTCTCATATTTGCTATGAAATGGATATTTCTAAAATCTAATTCGATATATTTTTTTTGTGTTCGTTAACACATTGCATGACTTTGATATTATACGCTGAGAGTTCTTATACCGTGAATATATTTTATAATGCAACATGCACATACATACATAACGTAATAATGAAATGACAGCAATGTATTTTAGCGTGTATTTTATTTTGCAACATAGGATGTGAAATACAGTAGTTGAACAAAATTTAAAAACTAATTTAACAAATTTTCAAAAATGTCACCATTGACGGCCAGATAGTATCCTAAGCGATTGTAGAATTCATTTATTGTATTTTGTATCTACTCTGGAGTTATTTCTCTTGCAGCAACTCGTATTCTATTTTTTAATTGGTCAATATTGTTTAGAGGTTCTCCATGAAAAACTTTATTTCTGATACATGACCAAAGAAAGAAATCGTTTGGAGACAGGTCTGGTGACCTTGCGGACCATTCTACTTCTCCCCCACGGCCTATCCAACGGTTTGGAAATCTTTGGTTGAAAAATGTTCTAACCATATGAGAATTATGTGCCGGCGCGCCATCATGCTGGTACAAAATCTCACCATCAATATTTAAAGCGTGGAGGGCTGGCATAACTCTGTACTCAAGCAATTCTAAATATTTTTCTCCTGTAAGAGTACCCTCAATAAAAAACGGTCCTACAATATGGTGTCCAATCAACCCAGTCCAAACATTGACTTTCTGTGGCCGCTCAGTCCTTGTGATATGATATCTATGCAAATTTTGTCTACTCCAGTAGCGGCAGCTCTGTGAATTTACTTCACCATTTACATAAAATGTTGCTTCATCTGTAAAGCAAATTCTGCGTAGTAAAGTATCATCATTATGAAGCTTATCCAACATGATTTCACAAAAGTTACTTCTTCTTTCTGCATTATTCGCAATTAGTTCCTGATGGTTTTGAAAATGATACGACTTAAAATGTTCTCGTTTTAGTAGTTTATGCACGGAAGATTTGCTTACATTTGTAGTTTGTGGTAAAGCTCTTGTGGAGAGCATATTATTATTTTCGATTGTTTGTAGAATTTCATCTCTTTTGGCGTCAGTAATAACATATCTTGGCCTATTCTTTTTTTTATGATTAGGAACGATGCATCCATTATTTTTATACTTCTGTACTAACCTACTTATTGTAGTTGGACTCGGTCTTGGACGGTCAGGATATGTAATTTGAAACAAATCTGCTACTCTCCTCAAACTCATATTCGAGTTATACCAGTTCACTAATAACAGTTTTTCTTCTACACTATACATACCTCAAAAATAGAGTAACTTATTTTGACATCCTATGTTGCAAAATAAAATACACGCTAAAATACATTGCTGTCATTTCATTATTACGTTACTCTAGCAACTAGTGTATGTATGTGCATGTTGCATTATAAAATATATTCACGGTATATTGCAATTCTTAATAGAGATTTTGCAATTGTGTGTAATTTATAATGTAATTGTTCCCTTATTTCAAACACACCTGTATAAAAGCTTCGTTGACGAAAAGGATATTTTGAATGTAAATATCTTTGCAGGTTATTACACACACATAACGGATTTAGAAACAGTTACTGAGGCCGTTTTCAAATATATTAATGTTATAGCAAGACCATTAATTTTACAGCAAGCAGACCATCCAATCTCTTGGACTCACACCTATATTGATGTTTACACTGTAAGTAGAAGTTTCTTTTTAATGGTTCTAACATAGCTAACAAACACTTCTAATGCGTTTGAGATGTACATGAAGTTTTCTCCATTGTCTTTTTTTAATACTGCGTAATACATTATAAAACGTATTTTTTAGCATGACACCAAGGATGAATATCATAAGGAACAACCTTACAGATTGTTAACATCGGCTGCTGTACCTGTATATAACAGAAAAGATCGATCAAATATTACAGACGATGTGCAACTTTTGGGAGTTGCTGGAACAGATGTTACTATTGAAAGTATTCAGAAATTAACCTTCCCGTATAAGGTAATCTCGGATTTGACTTCTAGTTGATTCATGTTACAAATATTTGTAAATTTAGATAGGTGTTAATGCTCATGCCTTTATTGTAACGAATAATGGTTATGTTTTAATGCATCCAGGACTTCGACCCATGGTAATTATTATAACATTTACAACCATATCGTTTTTGATAAGACAAATTATTACTTGCAGTTTAAAAAACAGCCGACACCAAATTACGCTAGTATAGATTTCACCGAAGTCCAACAGCTAGACGACGATGCAGATCCTAGGGTACTTGCCGATATTTTAGTAGATTTACGCGCGGAGCTGATACACGAAGAAAAAAATGCGACACGCAATGTGCCCTTGAAATATCATTATCAGAATATGCAGAGAGTCTCGCGAGAAAGTTTCGATTTCTACTATCAAAAAATCAAGCATACACCGTTCACCATGGCTTTAGCCCTACCGAACCGATTTGGATATTACGCCGTCCAACCGCCGGATGAAATTTACAGAAACAGACATGCTCGTCAATCAGTTTTAGATTTTTTTAAAGGCAGTAATTGGAGAATTCACCCAAAATGGTATGTTAAGTGATTGTCGGCGCAAACTAAGCATTTTAAGGAAATTTACCAACTTGAATTATAATCGTTGATTCATTGATTTTTTTTTGAACGGGGTATTCAAATTTAACAATGACTCCAGCGTTTATCGTCCCAAATTCCTACCATCTTCAATATTTTTACAAGGATGATTTGGCGGAAAGTAAGACTCATCTTCTAGCGCCATCTATCGGAATAGTTTTGCATTATATTAGAAGGAGAACTTGCAGTGAGAAATATTTATTTGTAGAATACGCATTGCAAAGATGGCATAATAATATTTCAGCATCTTTGCCCCAAATATGTTGAAAAATAAAAAAAAAATAATGCCCTAATTCATTTCAAGTCTCATTTCCCGTCAAATTACGAATATTATTGTCAAAATAATTAATACCTGTATAATCATAAATAGGGTCTATTGTAAATATCATTATTTGGAAGGTCATGAATTCGAAACGCCTGAGAAAGAACTACTACATTTTCTAATTAGGATGTACAACAAAAATTTCACTTGGAATCAACAGTATCAACGTTATAAAGCTGGTAACCCTGAAGATGATCTCGGTAAGATCTAATCTTTGCCTCTCTATCAGTAGTGAGTAAAACTTTTTTGATAGTGGAATGTGATACCGAAACTAAACGTCTCAAACAAGACGATTATTATTGTGACAGAGAATTGATAAATATGCTGGTATTCGATGCCAAAAGTACAATAAAAGCTTTTCAAAGCAAATGGACGTCTGTGGATACAGAGGGATTGTTGTTTCAAAAATACAATACAACATTACGTTTCGTCGCTACAATGAGTGGCTTAACAAGATGGGAATATATCTTTGATGAAGGCAACGACTCGAACAGAAAGTGAGTATGAATTACTTCAAAAAAGAGTAGATTCATAAATACTTTTGTTAGGGAATTTGGCGATGTTAATGCTAGAGCTATAGATGAAACGTGGTACAAAAGTGCCGTGATACAACATCAATACGACATAGACTCATTTGTTTATTCAGTACCACTGTACCAAAACATTACCAACGATATGCTGGTAACAGGAAGCTACGCGATATTCCCTAAAGATGCCGGAATTGAAGCGCCAGCCTCTGTCGTTGGATTTCAATTTTCACATTCCAGTTTAGTGACGAACTTCTTCGATATTGCAGTTAACGATGTAATATCCATACAGGCAAGAATGAATCGATTTTTAAGTTAAATTGTTTGTTACAGGAACAGTGCGCGAATTGTCTGGGCTGCGGTGATAATTTAGATTGTTATATAATCGATCATTCGGGCTATATAATCGTATCACACGATGTAAATAACACTGGAAGGTTTTTTGGCGAGTTCGAAGGATGCGTTTTGGAATCTATGTTGAAATTAAATATATTTGATACACTACCAATATATGATTATCAGAGTTTATGTTATCGGACCCTTAGAAAAGAAAAGGAAAAAGCATGTAATATTGGATCAGAAAAGGTAAATTGAAAATGACTGAGCTATTTTATTTTCACAATATTACTTTCAGACGATTCCTATAATCTCAATTTTCAATTGGGTAATACAAAAAATATTCTGGCTTTTGATCGAGATGAATTTATACCAAACATGGTATCCACTGAAATATGCTGTAATGTCTTCAACTACTGTTGATATTGACGAATACGATATATTGGAAGATGAACCAATTACCGAAGATGATAACGTGAAAATAGATAAAAATCACACATTTGTTTCTTGCGATCACAGGAAGGAGTTGTATATACTTAACCAGAGTTTATTCATAAGTGGTAACGGCTTTGTGGGCGAAATAGAAACGAATTGCCCTACAAAATCGTATTATGCAAAGCTTATTCCTAAAAGTAATCTATTATTAGTGGCTGTCAAATATCAGTATACCCTAGTTGAAAGGACATACACCACCAAACCAAGAAGAATTGATTACGAGAATGCAACTTACCATACATGTCAGAAGCTTGTGTTGAATGATTTAACCAGACAGAGACTATCAGGATGTTATAATTATCATCCAAATGTAAGAAAATATATAATCAGTATTTGTAAGTATTATTTCTCTTGTTTTAGGAAACTTTAATAACAGCTTGTGGTTACTCCCATGGTGTACGTCTTTATAATTTCTCCGTCACAAGTTTGCTAATAATAATAAGTTTTCTACAAGTTTTTAAAATAATATTTAGATATATTATATAACATATCTAACTTATTGTACAAGTTTTTAGTACGTCCAATGTATAAGAAAAATAAAGATATAACATTGAGTCTTTGAACAAAGCCATAAACTCTAAAAACCCATAGTTAAATTAAGGTTCTCAAGCACTATTCTCCGTCCTACTATCCTTGTGCAGTATGCACTGATATTCAAGTCCTTTTAAATATCCTTTTTTGTGGTACGCATTGTACATGACATAGTAACGCCACTTCAGCAAAAATAACATAAAACCAGTATTAAAATTTCAAAACGGCTTTATATATACAAAACGTGTCCTCGAACTTATGGCTAACGCTGTATATACTTAATTTAAATCAATGTGACATGCTAAAAGTGGTTTCAAATAGTTTTTATGAAAGTATATGACGTATATTTTCTTTTAATCAACGCTCATTTAATACGTGTTCGTTAACTCATAAATAAATTTTTCACTGAAATGCGTCCTCATTTTATACACGTAGTAGATACCCTATATACTTACAGGTCTTTTCCATATTCATATGTTAATAAGACCGAATCACGGTGTACACTAATATACTACGGACCGGATAAATTTATTACAACATGATTATAGCACATTAAGTTATCTAAGAACGTTGTTATCGCATTTGCTATGTCATATTTAAAATGCTCGTTGTAATTCCACAAAATTACGTAAATAGAGAAGCAAGATAATTATTGAACAATCATTTCAAGTTTGTCGACAGTATGGATTATGTGTCAATGTATCAAGACAATTACTAAACATAACCTAAATATTTCTTACTTTGTGATATATGTATTAGAATTTCTGTTTTTAGCCAAAAAATAATAAAAATGAACTCTAAAGCAATAACAGCAATTATATTAGTATACGTTGGATGCGTATTAAATAACGTTTTCTTAGAATACTCAGTGAGGTAAGTAATGTAACTATTTATTCATGTATTTGTAGATTCTTAAATTAAATATATGCTCATAAATTTTTTTTTCTAGGAGCGATCCAGGCAGCGGTCATTTATTAACATTTAGCCAGTTTTTATTTATTGCAGTACATGGGTTCGTAACTACTTCAAAATTTGGAACTGCAAAACGAGTGATACCCTTTAAAGACTATCTTACATTAGTTGCATTATTTTTTATAACTAGTATTATAAATAATTGGGTATTTGATTTTCATATACCAGTTCCTTTACACATGATATTTAGGTCGGTAAGTATTATTACATTTTTTACACTTTAGTTTTTACAATACTTAATTTGTTTGAAGATATCTAAAAGAAATTTTAAATAACCTTTCCTGTAAATTTTAATCATTACTTTTAACTTAACAATGTTTATCATAGCAAAAAATGATAATACATACCATTCCAACATATCTGCGGTAGATAAGCAATACTTCAAGTATTTGGATTAAAATAAATAATATACAAGGTGTTATGGAATAGTAATTAAGAGATACAATATTTTGTTGATACTTCTAATTGTAATTAAATAAATTTTAGGGTTCCTTAATAGCAAATATGACATTAGGTATTATTATATTGAAAAAGAGATATACATTTTCGAAGTTTCTGTCCGTATTTATGATATCTGCAGGTATAGCAATTTGCACCATCATATCAAGTGGAACTAAATCAGATGTAAGTTTAGAAATTACATATTAATTAATAATTATAATTAATATTGTGTTTTACTTTAGGTGGATTGTTCTAATTGTCAAGCAGAATTACCTGTTGATACAGGTAGTGAAAAACAAAATACAGATATGTTCTGGTGGTTTATTGGGATTACACTACTTAGTGCTTCATTGTTTCTCTCAGCACGTATGGGTATATACCAAGAAACAATTTATAAAGAGCATGGAAAACACCCCAGTGAAGCGTTATACTATACTGTAAGATTCGAATTAATTTATCTTCAACATTTAACACATTTTTTTCTTTTACAGCACATGCTATCTCTGCCCGCCTTTATATTATATGCGCCTAGTATAATCGAACACTTTGGAATCGCAATAAAAAGTGAGATTATGCAACTGCCAATAGTCAACATTAATATACCTGTATTATTGTTTTACTTGATTGGAAACGTTTTAACTCAATACATTTGTATTAGTTCTGTGTATGTTCTTACGACTGAGTGTACTTCGTTAACTGTAACGCTAGTAATCACTTTAAGGAAGTTTTTCTCCCTTTTACTTTCAATATTATACTTTAAGAATCCATTTACTTTTATGCATTGGATAGGGACGGCGTTGGTGTTTGGTGGAACGCTAATATTCACGGAAGTGTTACAGAAATTCTCTCACACTCCAAGTACCAAAGAAAAAATAAAATCACAGTAGATATTCAGTTATTAGATAATTGAATCTTTTTTCCGTGGACGTACCTGACGTATTTTACTTTTTATAAACACCTTTTTTTTTCCTCAGTCTTTCCCAATATTTCGTGGGAAACAGAAAGTCTTATTACGTACGTTAATACATTGTTAAACAAAAATAAACGATTGCTTTTGAGTTGTGTTCTTATTATTTATACCTACCCAGTAGTAAATAATATAATGGCTTAATAGAGTTGGCACAATGAACGGTCGTTCAGCCTTGCTTGCCTCGAAGAAGTGCTACCTCTTGCATTTCTCCATTTTATTACACACTATCAACTTTAGCAACACTCATATCGACTCAATGGACCAATCTCCTAACAAGTTACATTTAACATTAGTACCTAATAACCACAACAAATTTCTGTAATTGTTTTATGAAGACCAGAAAAGGCAAACAGGTAGTTTGTTGAACTGCATTTTATATTGTGAAAACAACCATGAACGTCTCGGATAATCAACATTCGGTTTATTAAAGGGAAACATCTCAGAAAACGTATCATCTTGAATTATGAATCTTAGAAGATCAACTGCAGTACCATGAATTCAGCTTGAAAAATATTTTAGACAGACTAATAAATATTATGCTTGAAAGTTAACAAGAAAAATGTGGAGGACTTACAGGTCCATCAAGATGAATAACCCTAAAATTTTTACTCAATCCTATTAATAACAGGTTGTTACATATGAAATGTCCGATTTTGTAAGGAATAAAAAAGTCTAAATTTAAAAAAATATAAATATTTATTCTGCAAAATAGTCTCCATTTACATCAATAGTTTGTTGCCAACGGCCTGGAAGCTGAAAAATTCCCTTTGAAAAGAAATCTAGGTTTTGACGGCTCACATATTGCTCAAACACTGCTATTACAGACTCCCGGTCAGGGAAGTCCCTATTTTTTAGTGATTGTCTAAACTTCGGAAAAAATGAAAATCAGTTGGCGAAAGGTCAGGTGAATAAGGTGGGTGAGGGAGAATTTCGTAACCAAATTCCGAAAGTTTTTGGATTGTCTGTCGTGCAACATGAGGTCTTGCATTATCATGAAGAAGTATGGGTCCATGTCTATTGACTAGTGAGGGCTGCAAGCGGCTCAATTTTCCATGCATAGTTTCCAGTTCGGCACAATAGGACGCTGCCGTGATGGTTTCACCAGGTTGCAAAAATGAATAGTGAATAATACCCATACTGGTCCACCATACAGTCACCATAATCTTTCGCGGGTGAAGTGATGCTCGTGCATGCTGTCTTGGTGCTTTACCTCGATCTAACCATTGTCCTGACCGTCTCCGATTATCATAAAGTATCCACTTTTCGTCACACGTTACCACTCGATGAAGAAACGGTTCAACTTTCTGTCGATTAGCCAAAGAGGTAGCCACCTCTAATCGACGGAGCTTATTGGCTTCCGTTAATTGGTGCGGCACCCATCGATCGAGTTTCTTCACTTTGCCAATCGAAGATAGGTGACGACTAATGGTGGCAATGGACACTTGAAATGTTTCTGCAAGGCTACGCACTGTTGTTGACGGATTACTTTCAACTTCTACACGCAGCTCGTCGTCATTAACGGTGCTACGCGCATATTCGCGAGGCTCATTTTCCAAATCAAAATTTCTCTCGCTGAATTTTTTAAACCATCGCTGTAATGTGCGTTCATTACACGTGGTTTCACCGAACGTCTGATTAATTTCTCGCGTTGTTGCAACTGCATTTAATCCCTTTTTAAATTGAAAGAGGTAAATTGCCCGAATATCTCTTGCCGACAGCATTTCCATAGGCGAGACAAGGACAGGTGTATTAATCTTTCCAAGAAATGGAACAGGTACACACTTCAAAATAAATACCCTTTTCTACAAATACAATAATAATTTTCACCAAAAACATACACGTCGTCACACAGGTGCGATTCAGTTCAGACTGAAGGAAAAAACGGACATTACATTTGTAACAACCTGATATATTGCTCAAAACAAAACAATCTTGCTCCGAATTTCATCAGGTTTAAAATATTATACACTGTAGCGAAGAGATCCGTCGATAAACAACAAAAGTAAATCCGAAAATGTTATAATTCACGCGGAATATTTTGGATAAATTGGTTTTAATTCACACAAGGATGTCATAAAATTTTACAATGTGTACCCATAAAAAATGAAGAAAGATTTCGATTCGGAAAAAATATTTATTTAAAATTCGAAAAAGAGAATGATGTACTTCAAAAGTTTTTTGGCACTTGTAAAACGTTAGGTGCATATTTAAAATCGCTCTAAATTTAAATCGAACATACAGGATAAGAGAAATTCAAATAGCGATCATAATTTGTAGAGAATACATTTATTTTTGAAATACATTTCTTTTCTCTATCAGATACAATCGATATATTACAAACATTTGATAAGTAAAGTAAACTCCTTTGGTATGAAATTCAAATTATCACAGTAATTATTCATGAACAACAAAATTTTTATCATTTTAACTACGTAAAAACATCTTTAATATTTTGAAATTGACGAATTGCGAGATCTACGGGTAGATTGAATTTATATTTAGTTAAAATATCCAAACTCTGTAAACTATCTTGAAAGCCTGCAATTAAATTGCAGATGAGTATATTTTAAGAGAATAAAAGAAAAGACGAAACTATTTGGGTTGTTGAAAAAGGCATGACGTATTTTTTCTGTATTTCATATGTCCTTTATTAGTTGAATTTGATGGAGCCTGTGGTTGATTGACTTGATCAATAAGGTTGATATATAACCCCTTTCCACATTAACTAGTGTACATCTTGGTTTTGAACGGTGTGGATCGCGTACGGAGTTTGATTTTCGTACGGTTGTTTTTCGCCGTGTTTTACCAGGTGCGACACTTTGAAATTATCTGCTGATGATGACAACTTGGTTGTCGAAATGCGTATACAGAATTTACAAAAGTTAATGTGGAAAGGGGTTATATATCAACCTTATTGATCCTTTATTAATATTAAAAAAAAATCAATCAACTATGTGTTGCCAGTTTTTTTTAATAACTTTTTGCCATCTTTCGATGAATTTTCACCACGCAGAGAATGACGTTCTTCTGATGAATGTCTACTTTCAGTGACGTCTAAGGCAAATCTTCAATTACCAGAATCCCTCATGACTTTCCCAACAACCCAATAGATTCAAATTTACCTGTTTTCATAACGTAACTCCAATTTAAGTAATGCAGATTGATTAGTTGACGACATTGGAAGATTAAATTTAACCAAGTCACCAGTTTATTAGCACTGAAAATATAATAAAATAATAACTTCATTGCTACATACCTAGAAGGCAAAAGAATTTAATCCCCAGAATGCAAATAGGCAGTAATCTCGTGTAACTAAGTCAGGGCGAATGTTGATTTGTTTTCGAGCATGACAACATTAAATCTACTACGCGGGTATTCCGGAGTTTAAATAATTACACCTCGAATTGGAAATATTAATTTTGTTCACTTACTTCAAAGCGGCACATATGAAAGCCTTAAAATGCGAATCGTAGCTCCTTTTATAAGGTGAATGCGTTGATATGATACTACTTATTACACAGAGCAGATTCTGATTGGTCGATTTCGTCGAGGCGCCGGCTATATCTAAATTGAAGCTCTGCGATAGTTTCCTAGCCGGTGTCGAGTTGAACCGTTCACCGTTTTTCAAATTGTAATAGTTCAGGATAATATCCCAGGCGTGTATTTGTCGTTCTTGGGCCTTAGTACGCTTCGTGAAACAACCGGCGAACGGCACCAGACTGTACATTTGCGTCGATTCAACGGAGCCATGTTGCATCAGATCCCTTATGCTGGTTGCTAAATGTTTACGGACCGCCGTGGTCAGTTGAACGTTCGAATTAAGAGGTGCGGAATCTAAATCACTACTGTAATCGTCTTGAACACATGTTGAGTCTTGATCTGTCGCAGATACTAACTCTTTGACGCGAGATATTGCGAGTTCTAATCTTGCACGTAAGTCTCTGTTTAATAATAAGATTAATTAGAAAACAGTATTTCAATATCAATTTACCAAGCGTATTTCTTCCTTCAAGTTTATATCAGTTTGGTAAATCGATACTTTAACATTTTGAAACGATAGTTTGAAGAGCAAGTTAGCTTTAGGAAAACTTTCTGGAGAATCAGTTTATGTGTAAAATTCAACTGTTTAATAATTTAACGATTTTTTAATGAATGAAATTTGAATTCACTACTACATGTCATAGAAAAAAATGCAAACAATTGAAATGAATACCACAAAACTGCTCCAAAGAATGTGAAAGTTGTTTCGTCATTGGAAAGAGCTATAACGTCAATTTAGGAAGCTGAAGCTTTTCAAGTTACTTTTCAAACCATCCCCTGTATATACACAATTAAATATTTTTTTTAAATACTTATTACTGCCATACCCCCAATGATTTATTTTCATAGAATTCTTCAAATCGTTCTTTTTAAAACGATGGCCTCCACAGTTTAACTGCAACAAAGCGAACATCTGTAAAAGCGTTGCAGTTCTCTGTACCATCCCTATAGTTTCGTTTTTATAAGATTTCTTAATGGAATGCAATGAACAGCCACAAACACACTTGGCGTTTTTCGTATCGGCCTGTAAATAATTAATAAACCTCTCTAAATCGGCCACTTGCGTTTTAAGCTGGGTAACCAGGTGTTCCTTAACGCGTAATGGATTAATCAACTGACTTAGTGCAATATCGATTTGTTGCTTAACATCCGCCGTCGTAAGTTGATACAATTTCTGTTCATCAAGTTGGAGATTCATTCGTAACTTTAGTTCGTTCAGAATGACCCTCTGTCGTTCTAAAACGACGTCTTGAGGAACACCCGCCTCGCCATTTTCAAAAGCGTATTGTTCGAGTTCATGTAACTGACTTTTAAGTTTTTCTATTAGCTCCTGCTGTTGATTTCTCCTCAATCTTATCGCTTCGGTGAGACTGGCTTCATTCATACGCTCCTTGACAAGACCTACATCAGGTATACCCCTGAATGCGAATTCTTCTAACGATTTTAAAAGCTGATCTTTATCTTCTGGCGAGGCATCGACAATTTGACGTAGTCGAAATTGCACCTAATAAAAACACAGGATACAATGCATTAGAATATTTTGCTATACCGTGCTTCAAAATGAGAGAGACAAATTTTCGAACAGATCCCAAGCCCAAATTACAACCTATAAAATTCGGGAAAACTTGAATAGAAAAGTAAATAAATCAAAAGTATTCTTACATAATCCACAATTCAAATTCTTGTGTTTATGTGTGTAAATAAGAAAACACATGTAATTTTATTTATTAGTTTAAAAAAGTTCAAATAGTATGTCATTACAGATAAGACTATATGATTTTGCCTTGCTCTGAACCAATGAGGAGTAACTGTCATTTGGATCGGTTCAGAAATATGTCTATCTCTTTTTGGACTACAGTATATCATTTTAATATGTCGTACATACTAAAAAGAAATGAGAGAAATTTTTCAAAATATCACGAGAGACTGGTGTTATGACTGTGATATTAAATTCAACTAATGTACTGGAGTAAGATGTGACCTATACCATAAGAAAGTATTAAGTAACAATTACTAAATACCAAGAAAATAAACCCTGTGCTTTCATAAACAAAACTCCAATTATTTAAAAAGTCACAAAAAAAACCCTTATTGTTAAACAATATAAAGATCCTTTTTTTGATTCGATAAAATGACAATATGAAAAAAGTTCAAAAATACTGCTTTATGCTGACATAGAACTAATTAATACATAAAAAGAAATAAATAATCCCTCCATATACTTTCTAGTTCAAATGTTGGAGTTGTATTAGTATAAGATACGAAACAAAATCTCATAAAAAAGGATCATGTGTAATAGATCCTTTGGTAAAAAAAAGCAAGGTAAATACACTCCATTTATGCAAACAACATTAAAATAATATTAGAGCTGTTCCATTATCAATACTCAATAAAATATTTTTTATCTTGTTGAAACCACTCATCATGTTTTTTCATATATTTACTTACTTGGGCAAAATGCGTGGTTAATGCAAAAAGAGATGAATTAAGCAAATCCTGTTCTTCTTCGAGATTTCTAAATTTTTCTAATATAATACTAGAAAACAAATATATATAACTTATACATGTATATTTGTTTGTTTATCTTATATATTACCAATGTGAACTACAACAATCGTTATCAATTATATTTGTCATTTCCTCTTCTAAATCTTGTTCGTTTGGAGCACCCAGTGGATCCCATCTTTCGCCTGTCGGTTGTTCTTCAGAAGAAGCTTCTGAAGACATCAAATCATCCATAATCTATTAAACATAGAACGACTTACATGTGGAGAAATTAATTAAATGGAATGCATGCAATATGTATCTGATTTATAACAATTTCCTAACTGTATTCTTTCTTAGGCCATCACGGACACATTTTTCCTCATTTTAACGTAAACCGTACATGCATACACGTGCTGAATATCTCCATTATAGCGTATCAATTATTTCAAAAAACATTCTGCTACATTGACATTATTTGTAAATATCAGGTAAATAGACATATGGCGCATACGTCAAAATGACACTTCCAGACAATTTGACGACGTTATCAGGTTAATTGGGGTTAACATTTAAAATATACACGTAGCATGTGTACGATGCGTACGCACACATATTGAAGAGTTTATTATTATATATTTACCGATTTCTGTAAATATAGTAGGTTATATCAGAAGACAATGTTTTATTTATATCTTCATAAATGAAATGTTATAATACATTTGATAGGACCGTACTTAGGACAGAAGCCTAATATTAAAACTCCAACAAAATATTCAAAAATGGAAAGTATTCATAAGGTTTTTTGGTGAAGCATTAATTTTTTTAATAAATTTTCACTGAAGTATTATAAATTAATTAGATGTTTTCTGTCACGATAAATGCTTAAAATTTCCCTAAAAAGTTAAAGTACTTTAAGTAGGCAGAGATTTTCACAAATAGTAATTACGAACAAATTTATTATTGAAAATATGCTGTGCATATTTCAACTTTATAAAAGCCAAATAGTTACAACGACGTATCACTTTTGGAACCGATAGCTATTTAGAATGAAACTCCCTACAAATATAAGTGGAAATCATCTAAAGAATTAAGCAGAATCATAGACGTAGTACAAAGTGTTGCAGAAATATTTTTATGTAAAGGTTGAGTGAACAATGTTTGGTCGTCGGTAGGTCTATACAGGAAATAAAAAAGTACATCAAACACGCTCTGTTAGAGAACTACACAATGGATTCAGCTCGGTATATCTGCTGCATCAGATAGATCAGAATAGAGAAACTTCTTTAGTTTGACTTGTTATCTAATCTGTCACATTTTCTGAAAGATTTAAGATACATACGTGTCTTTTAGTATTCAAGGTCTTCTTTAGTATTTTTAATTAGCTGTTTAGAAATCATATAATTAAAAACAGTTCAGGGTTAGAAAATAAAATACATTTATTCTGGAAAAAATTATATTTATGCTACAGGAAACAATTTCACATTACTTGAAATGTCACAAACTTTAGTGATATAATCATTAACAAAAGAGAGAACCGTTACATTTATGCTGTGAATACGTATATTAAAAATGAAATGAAGTAAGCAATATACATTTTGTATATACTCTCAATTAGTATTAACTAGTTTTTATAATTTAAAAAATATAAATATACTAAACTAAAATTAAGTAAACGAATCAATTTAAAAATCTAGTAGCCTGCTTAAAAAAACTAATATTAAATAGTTAATTTATAAAATAGTATTGCGATTAATAATAACAAATTTATAATACTCGAAAAGTGTAGTTCTTAATCTTGTTTTTTCAATATACAAAACAAAATATTGACTAGAAAATAGAGGAAATCAAAACACATGAGCGCTACTGTTCCAACCACGACGGAAATGTTGAATTTGGTGTTTTTATTTTTATATTGAACTGTTTCAAAGTCGCTTCTAAGGCAGTTTGATTTCCAGAGAAGTAAGCGGATACGGCGTTATGGAACAACAATAATTGCTTATGCATAACTTTAATCTGAAAAAGACAAAAAAAGCATTATTTCGTAGGTTTTCACGGCCGTTTAACATAAAATGAGAGTCATAATTGTAAATTACCCTATTTTCATCCAAAAATTTCATTTTTATTGCAACTTCGGCCCTCAATTTCATAAAGTGTTGTCGGTGTATTTCGTATTCTTGTTGAGCATCTTCCAAACCGACAGCGCTGTCCGGTTTACTAGAGAGCATTTCCAAATCACTGCGATACGCATCATATTCAATGCGAGCCGCCTCGTACTGTCTAACACTTTGCAAAGTGTCTTCGATAGTCTTGTTACATAACGTGTTAATCGATGATGTAAAAAAATTTAATGCGCCTAAAAGAGTTTCGCCGTTCTTCGTCAAGTTCCTTTGCGTTTCCGAATTGTACAAGAATTCTTCTTGCAACTCCGGTGATTTCTGAGCTAAGTCAGAAAATGCTTCGCCAAGAGCGTGCTGTAGATATCAAATCAATGCATTAGTAATTTTGTTTTGTAAAATTGTATTTATTGTACTTATTTTTAAGACGAACACTTAAAAAGATTATGGCAAAAGGGCGAAAAAAACTGGTGAAATTTGTTTCAAAATATTAACCAAAAAAAAGTTTATTTTTAGAATTCCCTATATACAACAAACTCATTCAAAAAAATAATCTTAAATTGAAATATTATAACAGGATACTCAAATTATTATAACATCAAATTATTCTTATAATTATATTCTGTAGTCTATACCATATATTTTCAAGAGGCAATTAAATGATTTTGATTTGTAAATACTTGTATCTTCAAGAACAATAATGATATGTTCTGACAACTTCTTTTCATAAATATTTAGCAATATTTGAATTCATCATATAACTTCAATGCAATAAAAAAAAATCTAATCACTCAAATTAATTAACATACCTGTGTTTGAACAACATGGTAAAAATGGTTGGTTAAACTTCTTGCTAAACGTAATATATTTAAGTATTTACGTTGAGTGTCACGTAATTGCTCTATTTGAGCCTCCAACTCTGTAATAACAAGGTTCAAAAACAACTTTTATAGAAAACAGATTTACTGACCTGCATCGACAGTTCTAGATGATTTGCCTAATTTTTCAAACATCAACTGCTTTGTGCACTTATAAGTCGATATAGACCAATTTTTTAAATTCTCTATTCTCGAAGAAGCCTTTAATACTGTTGCATCGTCATTTTGCATAGGCGTTGTGGGTGTTAGTATAGCAGGTGAACTTTTGCAAGATGACAAAGCTAAAACACAGAATTTTTTTTCTGTGTTTACTATTCAGATAATTACGTAACGGTGAAAATATACCTTTATTTTCATTTGACGGAATATCTTTTAACATATCATGTATGCTAGTCCTTTCTGAATTACTTGTTTTAAATTGTGACATTGTAAAGTATTATAAAAACGATTATTTTTAAAATACCTTCGTATAGCTTACGTAAATATCACTATATTATACGTTATTGGAGGTTTTATCATTTATACTTAAACTCATAAGCTGGGCAATGAAATTACATGCAAAATAATACATATAAAACATGACATGTACACATTCACTTAAAGTAGTTGAATATGAAGTTAGATTCATGTTAAATTCATTTCATTTATATTGTACTACCATCATAGACACTTACAAAGTCCTGTTAATCAAGCTAATTTGAAAAACTATTGATATTTATATATATTTCGATGTAATTTATTTCTATCGAAAAAAAATTAATTGTTAATCTTGCAAAATATGCTAAAATCCAAAGAACTATATATAATTTAATATAAAATACTGTTTAAAGTTAAATCATAGCAGCAATTGTAGTGTACTAAAATTTGAATTATTAATGGCATCATCCATGACAATGATCGAGTCTGTTATTAAATATTAGTCTAAGAAATAATATATAACACTTAATTTGGTAATTACTGTAAAATACATAATTTTCCTCGCGAATAGTTGGTACAGTTATACAGCATACTAATGTAAGGTTAGGTATTGACTTGATTTAATAGACTTTCTAGTTTTCATAGAAAATACATTTCTAGTGAAGTAAAAATTCAAATTAATTTAACTTAAATTAAACTTGGAATATATCGTAGAAATTTAGAAAAAATACATGCTTGAATTTACAAAAATTTAATAATTATTATCAAACTTTTTTACCACCGTTTTTCAAATTTATTTCCGTTACTTTCGTTAAAAAAAACAAAAGCTGCGCGGCAAACCAGGAAGCAACGTATGACGTAGCTAGCTCTTGGCGGTTTCATAAACGCTTTTGCATTACACGGACTTGTTTTTTCTAGTTGCAGTTGTATTGTGCAATCAGACGCAATAATGTAAGTTTTTATATATTTTGTTTCACTTAAAAATACATTTATTTCAACAGACAGAGTATAGTGTCCCAATGTTCTTACAATGAATGGTTTGTTTGGGGTTATGTTTTTTAATTATAGAAATTTTTAAAAGAAATATTCTTTTTTTGCAAATATTTTTATATAGGAAACAGCATCGTCTTATTCAATGTGAAGCTTTATTTTACTGTAATGTATGTAATAAATAACGTTACTGACAGAATGAGTATCCATCTTGCTTGTTCCGACATGTTTTTTTCGTGCTTCGATTTTTTAATATTTATTCATTTTATATTAAGACTAATGTAATAATTTTCTGTTAATCTGTCTTCGTTAACAAAAAAAAAAATAAAACGTTTTATTCAATATTTCCGATTTACATATATACATGATGTATTTGGCATGGCATCAATTGTAATTAATTTACGGACATTGTTGTAAAATAATATGAAGTCGAATTTTGAATTTGTTAGGTTACTATTTCTTTCTGTTTCTGCCGTTTTTCTTCTTTTGAATATTTGATATATTAGAAAAATCTTTGTCCTTTCAATGCACTTTTTAATTTTAGATATAATCAGAAATTACAGATAAATAAATATAGTAATATTGGTTCTTTTTGCCAACAAGACTTCATAACATTTTCAATATTTTTAGATAGCATAAGTAAATAATAATAAATAAATTTTATTTTCAATAGGAGTGGATTCCATTTATGTAACGTTTGTGGTATAAACAAGCTGACAATTACAATTCGCCAGGAAGGTAGTGAGGCTGATGAAAACCGTGAGAAGATTGACAGTTTGAAGTTGAATGTTGTAAGAATCTTCATAGTTAAAGAATTGCACATATAAAAAAGTTATTGTTTTCAGTTGTACAATGACGGTGTAGTAAGCATGTGTGGTTTATGCCACAGCAACTTAAACGAATGCAACGATTTTTTCAAGTCGTATCAAGAACGACTTGAAAAATCACTACCCAAGTCAGCAACGGCCTGTACTATTTGCGACATTGATGGACCAACCGTTAAATCTTATTATGTGGGCGACATTGTTCCACGTTTACCGGCAATCAAGTATTTTAATAACCTGAGCGTAAGTTTAAATTATACAATGGAAATTGCATCGTCTTAGTTCGTACTTTAACACATTTCTGCATATTTCCTTCAAAACCAATGTTTTTCTCTTTTCCAGACCAACTATCTCTGCTAATCTTTACATACATTTCACCTTATTTCCTTCCCCCAATAATCCTTCTTGAGATTTTCCTCTACCCAAATAAACACTATCTTGGGATCTTTATTCCATTTTTCTATTGACGATGCAATTTCTTCAAGAGCTAGTACCTATTTTAACATTTTTTTTTTCTGTTAATTTACCATAGTTCATGAATTGCGAGCCCCTCTACGTTCAAATCTGCGTTGATTGCTGGTCTTTATCTGAGAAGTATAAATACTTTCATGAATTCCTAATAGAACGTCCTCGTCAGGGACAACCTTCAACTTCATCGATGCTTTCAGATGGTTCTTCATCATCTACTGCTACTATCGTAGTAGAAGGACAAGGTAATGATAGCGAGGATGACCGTATTGAATGTATCTCAATCTCGAGCTCTTCTGGATAATTTGTTAAAGTCTCTGTTTCTAGTTAATTTTGTGTATTAATGTTTTGATATTTTTATAGTTAATATTTATATAGTTGCAGATTTGTGTAGCTAGGTTAAAATTACATATAATTTTTAAACGTTTTTAATTGTTAATATCTTCAAGAATGAATCTACCGTTCGTGAGGAAATTCAATAGCAGAGTAATAATTTCAGTAAAAGAGGCGATATTTTGTCTTTCGCGTTACAGTGTTTTATCTGTTTTGTTAAAATTAAATGAAAAAGAAACTATTTTGGCATATAGATGGGCCACAGAAAACACTCCAAAGAAATTCTAACTTTTCAAAGCAATTTACGAGAAATGTTTAAATATTTTTATAATTTTTCTCAAATCACATGATTCTTAAAGAGGCATTTTTTTGTTTAAATTATATAATCTTTTAACATTTTTGATTGGTAATATCTTTAGTAAGGAAACTACCGTTTGTGAGGTAATTTAATAATATTAGAGTAATAATTTTAATAAAAGAGGCAATATTTCTCATTTTACACTACAGTAGATATATTTTATTAAAATTAGACGAGACGGAAACAATTTTGATATACAGATGGGCCACAGAAAACACTCCAAGGAAATTCTAACCTTTCAAAGCAATCTGCAAGAAATGTTTAAACATTTCTATAATTTTTCTCAAATCGCGTGACCCTGAAGGAAACTGAATTGTTTTTGTTAATCCGTTCTGTTTTTAATATACTGTTTTGCTAACATTTAATAAAATATCTCTAGGTTGCACATTTCATACTTAACTTAGCTCAAATCATTTCTTTTTTTAATATTGTTTAGTTTAGTAGCGATGAGGAACAATTCTTCAATTCTCAATGTTAGTATTATTGATGGATGAATATTGTCAAATGTAGAGTCTGACTATGATCTATTTCCATTTAACAAACTTAAAAAATTACTTTTTACAACTACAAAAGAATTTGTTAAGTGTTCTAACATCGAATGTCACAAAAGATTTCGTTCACTTCATTATTATAAGATATTTCTCTATTGTAAGCTGTAAATTTGGAATGAATTCGTTAAATCGTCTTCGTAGTCTGACGCGTTTGTCAAAAATAATCATTTGATGTTTTTGCAAAGATGAATTGTAAAAGAAAACACGTGTGCTAATATACGCGAGTTAACAACACCACATAGAAAAAACAGAAAATCCCTCAGTTCTAATAACCAAATTGATTGAGAAAGTGTGTTTTGCAGTGCAGATTTCTGAAGCTAATTAACAAAACTATAAAGTGCAATTGCGTCGGAGGCTGTGGCTAAATGAATAATCGAAAAGCTGAAAAAACTCCTACCACATTGATATTTGCATCTTAAATACATATTTCGACAGCTAAATTGTCATCTTCAGTAGATATAATACGGGATCATAGTAAAGCGGCATAGATAAATTCCGAAACAGTCGTGGCACTTTGATATGTTTTACTATGATCCCGTATTATCAGCAGTAATGTGTTTATTTTCTCGACTGAAGATGATAGCTTAGCTACCGAAATACAAAATACAGGATACAAATATCATTGAAATCAGCGCCCTAATGTTTCTTAATCAGATTCTGCTTTTTCAAAGGATTGTAGAGCGGTGCGAAACGCGAGTAAGAAAATCAATATCCAAAACCAATGCCTTTTTTTTCAAGAATCTTAACTAATAACTGGTAGAAATTTTAAAAAAAATCCCTGAACAACGCAGAGGCGAAATGAGATACTTTTATTTAAATATATAGCAGCTTACAATCCAAATCACACGGGTGGACTTTTGAAAAATGTATGTAGTTATCACTTATGGGTATAAACATTTCTAAATGCATAAACTAAAATATATTGTTATATTTGAATTGAGAAAAAACAATGCAAGTAGAGTAATAAGTGGAGAAAATGAAAGTTCGCAATAAATGTTCACAGCAAAAATCGTACACTTAGGTTCGTAAAACTGTTTTCTTCAATCCACCATACTGCAATGTATTAATTCGTCATTGCGAAAGCGAGTCGTACCAGGAACTGCAAACGTTTGAATTTGAATGGCATATCTGTCGGGATCATTGGGATACGTGGCAACAGTACGTCTTCACCTTTGAATTTTCCAGTCAAAATTGTTGCCTCGATAACATTGTTCATCATTTTCTTGACTAAGAGTCTGGTTCCGTTGCAAAGTCGTGGTGGATTTATGTTTCGAAGAAGAATGATGGGTACGCCAATTTTCAATGTAAGAACGTGCGGTGGCATGCCTGGCAAATCAAGCGAATTCAAGAATTCAGTTGGATAGTTGACAACTTCGTCTTGATTCACCACAGTATCGATGGACTTATATGTTGTCGTTTCGCCGGGTATTCCATTCCGAACGGTGAAGTTGATGATATTGACATCGATGTTTTTGGCCGCTAATATGGCACGCGTACTGAGCCACTGATGATTTTTGTAGTTCTGTGCAATGTTTGGGAACACTTTTTGCACCAATTCGTCTATGCTTTCTGTGATCTTACAGAAGTTTGCTGGCAAGGTGATACATTGCGTAGATTCATCAATTTGCATTCGCCCATTTCCAATATCCATTAATTGTTTTGCATAATTTCCAATTGGAATGGCAGTGGCGCCATCTGTCGAAAATTGGTCGTACCAAATTAGAAACCTTCGTGAGCTCATGCACAACAACTTTGTTAAAGATCATCACATGATCAAATGCATAGTTTACGATTCTATAAAGGACATACAGACAAACATTCATTTTTACACATATAGATTCCTTATTATTTAGCACAGCTTGTCTTCGATTTAACAAGTTTTCGAATAAAATGAAATCAAATTTTACCCCACCCCACCCATAAAGTATTCTTCGAAGAATTTATACTACAAATGGGAAGCTTCTTAATTTTGGTATTCAACAAATTCCACAAATTGGCAATAGCATTAATATCAGATTTTGCTGGAATTTGTTGAATTTTTGAATCGTTGTTTAACAACCATTCATGTGGTATTCGTATGTTTTGAATCGTTGTCGCCATGAAAACGAAATGTAATATATGAAGATGAAATTTTTAGATCTTTTTGACGACTGACTGATGAAATTGATGAAATTAACGGTTGTTTCAGCGCTATCATCAAATGACAATTATTTTCCACAGTAATTTTCTAAAGATTTCACCACCAACTGTATAATTTTGTGAGCTACTGTGTATAGTAAAACCTTTGTACTTAACCTTAAATCATTTTTACCACAGTTGTACTAACATCCTTATACTATAGCATAGTTTAAATGACGCGAAAACGATATGGAATTCGATAAATAAAAATTTTTAAAATGAAATATTAATTATTTTCAAGGAAATAAAGGCTATCTTGTGTTAAAAATACTTTTAGAATACAAGTTAAAGGGTAAGGGAATATACGCCTTTTAAAGAGAAAAAATGAAAGGCAAAATAAAGACAGCTACATTTATTCAATTGTCTGGTTAAATTTTAAATCGCTAAAAGACCCAGATATTGTTGCTAGTGTCGTAATGTGCCCTCTCTGCCCCACACCCTTCCACACTTACATATATAGAGAACTACTCCAGTATTTTTGCTCAGTATGTATTCGTTCCAGACAAGTGTAAGTTAATAAATTCTCACATCATGAGTTTTTGTAAAATATGTCGGGTTTACACCCTTTCATATTACATTGTTGAAGACAGTGGTCCTAGTACTCTGCTAAAAAACAAAATAATTGAATGCAAATTAACAGAGGTACGCCAGGGTGGTATTACACGAATATGTTATGTATTTACGATTTTTGTTTCAATGTTTAGTTATTGCCAATTAAGAAAATGACACGCATATGTGAAACTTGTGCACAAATGATAAGGAGCTATCACATAAAGTACATATCCATGTTCCGGAGGTACAAGAGAAATATGCGTAAGAGTATTATCAGTAGATGTTGGGTGTGCAAAGCGGATTCTTTGCTGTCTAGAAAATACCATATCGACAACGTTTTTCACGAAGAAGAAGCCATAGAATACTTATCGGGCCTTTCGGTATGATTCCAATTTTTTTATTTAGTAAATCATTGATTAGAATTGTTAATGGAAATTGAAATTGATTGCTATATTGAGGACTAAAATTAAGTAACATTTGATTAACAAAATTACATGAATCGTAAATCTCTTTTGGAGCTTCTGTATTTGAAGTTCAATGGGAATTTTAAATCATTTTATTTTTAATAAAGAACAGAAAAGATCTGATACGTAGACTTCCGCGGTCGTGGTCCATGCTATCTGCTTCTGGGCTGGAACCGCGTCATTTGTATATCTGTCGACGTTTCGTACCCATTTGTATGGGACATCTTCAGGGCTAGATTACTGCACTGAAACTGAAATGGGTACGAAACGTCGGCAGATATACAAGTGAAGAGTTTATATTATTTATAGATATTTTAGTATTTAAAAATTATTTGCGAATTTAACTCGCTCTTTTAATATTACCGAAGACTTGTGAGGACTTGCAATATCGTTAGACATCCGCATTATCAAAAGTTTGCTGTTAAATTAGTATTTACAAACACCATATTTTTCTATACCCCATGTACAATCGAAAATTTTATAATTACCATATTTATTTAAGCTAAATTCTATACAAATTGTTCAACATAGCTGTACGGTTGATTGAATCAGCTATACACGCTGTAGACGTGAATCGATCGAACCAATACACAATTGAGCGATGTAGCTATAAAACTTGTTTCTCGTAACAAATGATTCTTAAGTAGTTGTATATTACTTAATTTTTTTTAATAGTTATGTAAAATTTAATGTAAAATTGAATATAGCACTAAAAATAAATAAAAATGGTAGATAATGTAGCTGTTTCTACTTTGTTACTTTGTTTTATACAAAAAATATTTTATTTTTTAATGTCTGTGCTCTTTATTGAAGGTTTCTTGCATTATAATAAAACAATCTCACAAAAGATTTTTTGTAAACACTGAAATTTAAGGTAATTTTAATGGAGCCTGTGGTTGGTTAACTTAATCACTGAAGTTTGATATATATAACCCCTTAATCACATTAATTTTTGTATTCTGTATACGTATTTCGACAACTAAGTTGTGCGTTTTGGCTTTCAACGGTACAGATCGTGTGCGGAATTTGTTTTCGTATGGGTACTTTGCCGTAGTTTTTCAGGTGCGATATTGTCCAATTATCTGCTGATGATGACAACTTAGTTGTCGAAATACGTATACAGAATACGAAAATTAATGTGGAAAGAGGTTATATATCAATCTTCAGTAATTAAACTGAAATTTAAAGTGCATTTTAAACGACGTGTTTTCATTTTTTTCTCCTTTGTTTTAAATTGGAAATTCTGATAGAGATATGGAATAAATATGAACTATTTAACTTGTGTATTTCTTTCTAGATATCTAAAATTAAGACACGTTACGTCTACTTTTGCAAGGCATGTGTGGACTTGGTAGGCATGTTAAATTGTAACTTTTTTCGCCAGTTACACCGAAAATATGAATAATGTAATATTTAATATGGTATATTTGTAATGAATTATCTTCGAAAATATTAAATAACTTTGTTTAAATATTGTGTAATGTAATGTGTAATGTTATAATACAGTGTTTTAATGTGGATGATCGTTTTATTTGAATTTTTGTTTATTAAGAAAAATGGGTGTCTAAATTCTAGACATTTTTAATTAAAAATATTTTTAACTTTGCATAACTATTGTTAAAATCTATAACAGAACTTTCCTTTTTATATAATTTTGATCCATAACTTTATTTAAAATGATTTCCTTTATTATTGCTTCTTGTACATTGTTCGATTTTTTTTTCATTTATTTCATCTGTTTTATCATCACGTTAACTAATTCTTACGCAAAAAAAGATAATTTTTAAAGCAATGAACTAACTAGAAATATTGCGAACACGCAGACGTCTTTGAAAAAAACAAAATAGTCGCGATATAAAGAAACCTGCCGATTCATTTTGATCTGCGATTCAATATTGTACCCAATATTCGTCCTTTTATTTCAAGGTAACTTTGTTTAGTGATCACGTTAACTTATGTGACATTGAAGATTGTGAATTCTTGAGAACTGGTAATGTATGAAACTGTGCCTTTGGCTACGTAATTTTTGTATTCATCGCGAAGATGTATAAAAAATACTTTTAGAATACAAGTCATAGGGTATGCGAATATACGTCTTCTAAAGAATAAATGAAAGACAAAAAACAGCTTAACTTATTCTATCATCTGTTTAAATTTTAAATCGCTGACTAGCGATATCAAATATTGCTAATGTAGCAATACGTGCCCTTTCTCATAATCCACACGCACCCATACATATACAAGCTAACTCGATTATTTTTTGGCCCACGTGTCTTGTCAAACATCTCGGGTTTTCCCCGGATTATATAACCTCGTCAAGGATAGTGGTCCTAATATATTAAAGAACGAAATAAGAAATAATTGAATGCGAATTATTTGAGGTGGTATCAATAAATGAAATGTTTAAAAAAATAACGGTTCTAAATGGTTAATGAGAATAGAAAATATTTATATTGTTTAGTTTGATTATAATACGTATTAGATGCTATTGCTAGCGTCGTATCATGCCCTCCCCTAACTCTCATCCCTCCCCCATACTTACATATATATATATGCGGCTATCTGAATATTTTTGCTCAGTATTTATTACAGACAGGGTCGTGTCGGGTTGATAAAATTAGTTATGAGTGTTTGCGGTGTATGTCGTGCTTATTCATTTGGCACAAGGCGTATGAATGTTGCCTTAAAAATGAAAATGATCGATTGCAAATTGGCTGAGGTAAATCTTGCATTACACGAATGCGTTCCTTATTTACGATTTTTTGTTTTAATTTTTAGTTATTGCCAGTTAGGAAAGTAAAACGAATATGTGAAACTTGCGCACGACTGATGGAGAGCTATCACGGAAAGTATATGTCCATGTATCAGAGATATAAGATAAATATTTTGGAGTGTATTTCTAAAAGTGTTACCTTTAAATGTTGGGTGTGCAGAGCGGATTCTTCGGTTTCGAGAAAACACCATGTTGGTGAAGTTTTTTACAAACGTAAAGCCATAGACCACCTATCAGGAATTTCGGTAAGTTTCAAATTTTTATATTACGGAATCATTTATTAGAATTGTTATTGGAAATTTAAATTGATTGCTTCATTGAGGACAATAATTACCCAACATTTAATAATCATTTTATTTTTTTAATAGGAAAATTAAAGTGTGTTAAATTACCCACTACTACTATTATAATTAAACATCTATTTGTTGAAAATTTGCCCATAAATTATATTTTGCAAATACAATGTCTTTACACCTTATGTGAAATTCTTCACAAAGACAAAGCCATGAAATATCTATCGGGACTTTCCAAATATCTATAACCGAAAACTTTATAATTACTATATGTATTTAAGTTAAATTCCATACAAATTAATCAAAGCTTTGAAGCAAGTGAATCTAGTTTCCCATTCATTTTTTTGAATTATTTAATCAGACGTAGTCTTTTTGAAATTAAATGGTAAATTTTCAAATTTCCCTTTGCAAATAGGGTTCCTCAAGGTAGCGCTCGTCCCCCTCCCATTTTCCATTTTATACTGTTTAACATTTGTAATTACATTGTCAGTTTTACCAGCGTATAGGTATATAGCGCAGTTGTGTGTTAGTTCACCCTAGTCGCTCTTAGGGTAAATTCCGTCAAAAAGGCCCAGCATGGTACATGATTTTTAAAATTTTTTTTGTGTCTCCGTGATTCATTACGTAAAATATGCATTTACGATTATTTATATGTACGATGTAAAGGAGTTGGGTAAAATTAGAATTTTTTTTAACAGTTGTTAATAATTTTTACTTACCAATGTAAAATTGAATTTAACGCCTAAAATAACTAAAGAGGCAAGGGGACGTAGTCCTCTTTCTTTCTTATTTTGCTTTTATACAAGAAAAGTATTTCATGTTTTTACTGTCAATAGCTTTTATTAATGAATTTCTTACATTATAACAATGCAATCTTGCAAAAGATTTGGCCTAAGTAAACACTGAAATTTAAAATGCATTTTAAGAGATTCGTGTTCAGTTTTCCTTTTAGTAAATAGTACCTTTGTCTTAAATTGTAAATTCTAATAAAAGATATTGAATAAATTATGAACTATTTGATTTACTTTATATTTCTTTGTAGTTCAACAAAATTGAACCGTGTTACCTCTACCTTTGTGAGGATTGTATGGATTTGGTGAGCCTGCTAAATACTAACTTTTATGGGGAATTAAATAAAATAATTAAATATTAAATAACTTTATTTAAATATTGTATAATGTAGTGTATAATGCTTATAATAAATAAAACGTTGTAATGTAAGTGTTTGTATTGTTTGTTTATTAAGAAAAATTTGTGTCTAGATTCTAGAGAGATTTTCAGATTCATACTTAACAGGGTATGGAATCAGTAAATGAAATGTTTAGAAAGAAAATACATTTTTTTCATGTTGTAAATAGATAATACTTTTAATTTTATTAAAAATCTTGTCTTTCGACCATCTCCATAACTTTATTTAAAATGATTTCTTTCATTATTGCTTTTTACATTGTTCATTTTGTTTTTCATTTACTTCATCTGCAGCTTTCTCATCTTGTTGCTTTTCGTTTACATTTTCTCTTAAATTAACTTCTTCTTCCTACGCCAAAAACAGATAATTTGTAAAGTAATGAACTAGCAAGAAGTTTATACGTATGTGTCTTTGAAATAAATAGTCACGACACAAAAAATAAAAGTTAAGGAACCTTTTGATTCTTGTCGATCTGCGATTTAAAATTGTATCAAATATTTGTCCTTTTATTTCAAAGTCACTTCGTTCGATGATCGCGTAACTTGCCTCAGATTCGTCTGACGTTGAGGACGGTGTACTGCTCAGGAACTCTTCGATATGGGAGAAATGAATTGCGGGCAAACGTCGGACATCTCTCACTCGAAGACTGGGAATATATGAAACTGTTTCTTTGTCTACGTAATTTTCGTATTCATCGAGAAGGTTACCTCTTCCATCTGGGAGGTATTCGAATATAACGCGTAGATGACTTGTGTAATATCTACTTGGTCTTAGACAAATGTGTCTTAGTAATGGGTGGATTTCGTTTGAATAACTGAACTTTGCTTGTCCAGAAGTCATTTTGATTGATTGAAAACTGCGAAGTTTCTGTAAATGAAGTATTGAGATTTAGTATAAATTCTCTTTATAAAAAAAAAGATCACGACTTTTTCACAAAATAAGTTTTAATTAAAAAAAAAATAGGGTGCACATTTTGTGTGTC
>JAVIWB010004244.1:0-55848 GCA_031893035.1 Dermolepida albohirtum | reverse complement strand
ATTTGAATGACTGCTATAAAAACTAGTGAGTCTCTATTCCGCTAGATCAGAACTACACTTTTACGAACTACCAAGTCTAAATTCAAAAATTTTTATTTTGACGGAAATCTGAATTTTTTCAAAGGGGTATACTCGCAAAAATTGTTATTTTTGAAAAGTTATTGTACACCGAAAAATTCTCGGGCACTGACATTTTATAAGGTTCTAAAGACGATTTTAATGTTAAAATTTATTTATCTCCTTCGGCTTAATCTTGAGAGAATAAGAAACTTGAAAAAACAATGACAGAATGTCAACTTCTTAATGTGTAAATGGATTATCTCTCAAGGTTTAAATGCTTTGCTATAAAAACTAATGAGTTTATATTCTGCTAGTTCCGAACTACTGTTTTACGAACTACCAAGTCTAAATTCAAAAATTTTTATTTTTACGGAAATTTGGAATTACTTTTTCGGCTTAATCCTGAAAAAGAAAAAGCTTGGAAAACCATGTCAAAATGTGAACTTTTGAATGGAATATCTCTAAAATTTGGGTGAATTTATTTAAAAAATTAGTAGATTTGCATTTTACTAGTGCAGAGTAATTGTTTAATTTACTTCGAAGTCTAAAATTCAAAACTTATTTTGTCGAAAATCTCAATTTTTTCAAAGGGGTATACTCGCAAAAATTGGTATTTTTGAAAAGTTACTGTACATTGATAAATGCTCATCTGTTGACAGTTTCGAAGGTCCTAAAAACAATTCTGAGGTCAAAATCTACCTAACTCTTTCTGCTTAATCTTGAGAGAAAGGGGAACTTGAAAAACCATGTCAGAATGTGAATTCTTGAAAACTTCAGTGGAATATCTCTAAAATTGGGGTGAATTTACAAAAATAAGTTATAAGTTTGTGTTTGCCTAGTTCAGAACTAATGTTTTATGTACTGCGAAGTCTAAAATACAAAACTTTTTATTTTGACGAAAATCTCAATTTTTTCAAAGGGGTATACTCGCAAAAATTGGTATTTTTGAAAAGTTATTGTACACCGAAAAATTCTCGGACACTGACATTTTATGAGGTCCTGAAAACGATTTTGATGTTAAAATTTCTCTATCTCCTTCGGCTTAATCTTGAGAGAATGAGAAACTTGAAAAAACAATGACAGAATGTCATCTTTTTAATGTGTAAGTGAATTATCTCTAAAGTTTGAATGACTTTGCTATAAAGAAGTAGCGAATCTGTATTCTACTAGATCAGAACTATTTTACGAACTACGAAGTCTAAGTCTGTATTTTTTCACAAAAAAATGGTATTTTTCAAGAGTTATTGTACATTAACACTGAAGTTCCTAAAAATAATTGTGATGTCTATTTTTCTGACTCTTTTGACTTAATCCTCATTGCATATGAAACTAGAAAAGTCACGTCGAAATGAGTATACACCATTTCGCCGTGAACACACATAAACTTATGTTATTACAGAAACGGAAAAAATATTGCAAAACCGATTGCCAAGGAGCTAAAAAAAGTATCATAAATTTTATCATTAAGTTATCTATAATTGGTAATTTATATTTTTCAAAGATAACCAACTTTAAATTAAGATCATCGACCATTCCGAATAAGAATTAATTAAAGGTTGGATGAATATTAATGCTAACTTTAATCAGAAACAATATAACGTTTATCCATAACTATTTACTATCCCTCACATAAATGAGTAGGCAGTAAATATTTTAAAAGTCTTTAATGAGGGTTTATTTTAACCTTATCTCTTTCGTAAACATTATAACAATACCTGGGTTGGATTATTTGTCATGTTGGTTACTTAATAGTAATCTGTTTCAGTGCTACCGGGTAATTGTCAGACTGTACAATGTTATAAATGAGCATTAAGGTTATTTTCCGGGCCATTAACACTCTTCACGAAGCCAAAGGGTTTTTCCAATATACAGTGAATAGTCCTGTTCAAACTCTGGAATAGGTATTTAATATGTAAGCAGGCCAATTATTTTGGTTTGTGGTAAATTTCGAATTGCTACCGGAATTTGGCGCTGTTTAAATAATACTTGCAATTTTCTTGGGATTTTCGTCAAAATAAAGGTTTGAATCTAGTCTTCATGGTTTGTAAAATAGTAGTTCTGAACTAGAAAAATACAAAGTCATAGCAAAATCTTTCAAATTTGGGAGATATTCCATTTACACATTCAAAAATATACATTTTGACATGTTTTTTCAAGTTTCTCTATCTCACTCTCGCGATTAAAACAAAAGAATTATATAAATTTGGATATCGGTGTCATTTTTACGAACTTCGAATACAAATTCCACTTTTTATGGTAAACTTAAATTTAACACGTTCAAAAATTTACCTCTTGACAAGGGTTTTTCAAGTTTCTTATTTCCTCAGCATAAAACTAAGAGAGTTAGATAAATCTGGACATCAGAATTATTTTTAGAAACTTCAAACATGTCAGCACGTGAGCTTTTGTTAATGTACGATAACTTTTGAAAAATACCAATTTTTTGCTTTGGAAAAATTGAGATTTTTATAAAAATAAGTTATTAATATGTTTTGAATACAACTTTGGTAACACGTAAGACTACCTCTCAACTTGTAGAATAAAAAATTCTACTTTTTACAGCAAAAATCATTTAAACTTTAGAGATAATCTACTTACATGTTCAAAAGTTCATTTTAACATAGTTTTACAAGTTAGTTAGTTTTACAAGAGTTAAATAAGTTTGGACATCAGAATCATTTTTACGAGCTTCCAATATATCAGTAAACAAACATTTGTTAATGGACGATAACTTTTGATAAATAGGGTTAAGTCAAAAGAGTTAGGTAAGTTTGGACATCAGAATCATTTTTACGACCTTCCACTACATCAGTAAACAAACATTTGTTAATGTACGATAACTTTTGATAAGCACTAATTTCTTGCGAGAAACATCTCTTTAGAAAAATTGAGATTTTCATCAAAATAAGTTTTGAATTCAGCTCTGGTAACACGTAAGACTACCTCTCAACTTGTAGAACAAAAAATTATACTTTTTACAGCAAAAAATCATTTAAACTTTGGAGATAATCTACTTACATGTTCAAAAGTTCATTTTAACATAGTTTTACAAGTTAGTTAGTTTTACAAGAGTTAGATAAGTTTGAACATGAAAATCATTTTTACGAGCTTCCAATATATCAGTAAACAAATATTTGTTAATGTACGATAACTTTTGATAAGCACTAATTTCTTGCCAGTAACACCTCCTTGGAAAAATTGAGATTTTCATCAAAATAAGTTATAAATAAGTTTTGAATTCAACTTTGGTAACACGTAAGACTACCTCTCAACTTGTAGAATAATTCTACTTTTTACAGCAAAAATCAATCAAACTTTAGAGATAATTCACCTTACATGTTTAGAAGTTCACCTTTTGAGATGTTTTTTCAAGTTTCTTATTCGCTCAGTATTAAGTCAAAAGAGATAGATAACTTTGGACATCAAAATCATTTTAAGAACCTTCCAATATGTCAGTATGTAAACATTTGTTAAGGTACGATAACTTTTGATATATACTAATTTTTGTGAGTACACCCCTTGGAAGAAAATTTAGATTTTCACCAAAATAACCTTTGGTAATACGTAAGACAGTATTTTTCAATTCATAGAACTCAAGTTCTTTTGTATACCAAAATCATTCAGACAGATAATCCACTCGTAAGTTCACATTTTGACATAGATTTCCAAGTTTCCATACGTCTGATTCCTTAATCGAAATGGTTAGAAAAATTTTGACATCAAAAATATTTTTATATTAGAATCACAAGCTTCTTCAAATAAGATTTAATGAAATAAATGGTACACTGCCTGTTCAAAATTATAAACAAATATTTATTATTTACATCTTCTATGCTTTCCGCATAATGAGAAATTCAAATTGAATTGTTTTAAGTATTTTTGAAAATTTAAATTGCCACATTAGTAATTTGCAAAGTCAGGAAGTTATTGCCAAAAAAACACATCTGGTACACGTAGTGAATGTAAATTACATACAATTTGTTCAGGTATTGAAGTTTAAATACAAATTTCTAATTTTATTTAAATACTTAAGTATTTCCCAAGCTTTTTTTTTGTATAGGAATGTAATTTTTCAAAGAATACACCTTAAACAACATGTAATGATGTTTATCCAAATTGTATCCTATTTAATTGTTTAATTTTACGTAATTGTAATAATAGAAACTGTTGAAATCTTGGCATAAATTAGTATTTTGTATATCTTCAAAGGACGAAGTAATTGCCGATTATTTTTTGGGAATAAAAGTCAATTTTTGTATAAAAAGATATTTTAATTCAGCAACGTATTATCCATTTTTTTTCAAACATTGTTTGTCATCTTCGCAGCTGCGTTGTAAATCCACGTTTATAAAACTTCTGGTTTTTATCAACAAGAAACAAACAAGCGGCATCATCATCATTATTTAATTATATTTATTTAATTTCTTCTGTTTTTCAAATGAGGTTATCCAGAGAGACGTTCAGATTATGATTGTAAATTCCACCGCTTATAAAAATTTTAGTTTTTATCGATAAGAAACAAACAAGTATTGTTTGGCATCGTCGTCGTCATCGTCATTACTTAATTTTATCCAGGATGGAATCAAACTACGATCAACTGCTGAAAAGATACAATTTTGTCTTTTTGAAGCAACATAAAGACCCATTACAACTAAACATTTTACAACATAAAATTGATTCTCCTTCTTTGTTCTTCTACTTATAGTCTACGGTTCCATTTTAGTACGTACGCTCCATGGAGACTCTTGGGGTTCGTAGATTTCATTCAAATGGGTATACGGAAAACTCTTTTAACTCATATGGTTCAAAATGCTAAAATCTTCTTCGCGAATATATGATTTATTGCGTTATATTTTATTGTAATATTGATTGTATTTCTGTGCTTTTTGTAATACTTAATTTGCCCTGTAAGAGGTGTGAATTGTTGGACGATAAAGACTTTATTATTACTAAAATTTTGGCTGTTCTTTTGTGAAGAACAAAGACATTAGTAAACTGATGGTGAGAAGACAGAAGTACACGAAGTTAAAAGAGAAATAAAACACGAAATCTTTGCGTCTTTCAACCGACGGCAAGTAAAAACTAAGCAATGTCTTTTACGTGGTATTCTTCCGTTATATATGGCCTTTCTTCAATTTCTCTTTATGGTTTTTAATGTTCTTTATTCCCAGTATCACTCTCCATTTATACGGCTATCGTCAGTCCAATTATCCATGAATAATCCATTGCATTTGAAACAGTTCTCTGATCGCACTCATTTAGAATCTTTGGACACTTATTTCTGGGTTCAGTTTCAACAGTTGAATCTACACTGCAGAACATGCTGCTACGATCAATTAGACTATTGGTCCTGAGGATTTTTTTCTTTGGGTAGTGTTATCTCGCACGTATTCCCGGACATGCGTTTACTATTACAGCTCGCTCTTGTAAAAGCAGCAAAAGCTTATTTTTCACAAATACATGATACTATGACGAGGATTTCGTTCCAAGTTTATGGCTTACAACAGACAAACGTTACAAAAATGTATTGTGCGAAAATTTTTGTGACATTCGATGTTAAAATATTGAACAAATTCTTTTGTTGTTGTAAATAATACGTTTTCGTATCACTATTAGAAGTTTTTAGGGTTTTTTAACGTTGCTGAATGGATGTAAATGTACTTTATCATAGCCTGATGTTCACATTTAATGATATTCGTACTAGCACTTTAGTGACTGATTGTATGCATATCCCAAACAGTAGCATTAAACAAAAACATTAGAACAACTTATTTAACTAATTCTGCCCTAATATTAAATAAATTCCCTTAAAAGAAGCAAATGAATAATCAAACTTAGCCAACAAACTAAAGGCATGCATAAATATATATATTCCTTTACAAGAATGTCGTTTAAAGACCTAAAATACCCCAAACTAATTCAGAATCAAAAGGAGAACCTTTCCAAGTTATCGATAATGCACATTATCGAAGTCAGAAACACTAAATACTAAATAGAAATATTCTGGTGTAATTTCAAAATTTCAAGCATTAAAATTCATGAACTCCGAAAATGTTAATGTACCTTAGCCTTTTTGATTTGAAATTTTCAAATATCGCTTGTGGATTACTTTTTCGAGGAAGCCGACGGAAATATTAAATACCTTCTATTTATTCCTAACGATTTGTAAAGGTAGGTAGAATAAATTCTGAGGGGATTAATGGAGGGCATCAAAAGGAACTGAACTTGGAAGATTATATACAAATTTTGAAGCAATAACAACAGAACTATCATAATTAACTCTTTAAATATACAGATTAAGCATTACCTTCTATTTTTTGTATTTAGTGGTGTAATAAATACAAAATTAGTATTTCTATTTATAAAGATACGCAAAAATTGAGGAGCTAATAAAATGATTGCATTATATGAATTTCGAGCTGAAATATAGGTTTCATTTTACACTGAAATCCGATAAATTATTAAATGTAACTTTTTCATAAGTCATAAAGTCGTGAATAAGAAAAACACTTAAAAAAATATTAAATTACTTTACTTCGATGATAAAATTGCAAATTTATGATAGGCAACTTTGAAAAAAGATAAAGAATTCATTCAATATTACTTTCCTGATTGAATTCCGAAACGAAACAACTACACATTTACGCACATGAAGAAAAGACATTCATATATAGAAATAACAAAGCACGTTCTCTTAAAATACTTTTATGTCTGATACAAACGCATTAGTTCTTGCAATATCTTTTTATTTAAACATTTGTGTTTGGTGAACACGTTAGTAGTAAATATATGACTAAAAAAGGCTAGTTAAATGAATGCATTTTGAATGACGTATTATTTTCACCAGTGTAACCATTATAACTGAAGTGACTTATAGTTTCCAAAGCAATAGAGTTGTATTTCTTTTTAATATTTTGTTTGCGAAAGAGATGATTGATAGTGCTTGTTTCCTTTGATGATATTGATTTGAATTTACTTAAAAATAATGTAATCATGTCCGGAACACTTTAAAAAATAAATAAATGCATTGTAAATTCTTTTTATTTCATGCAAATATTATTATATATTCGACAGAATGTGCAATTTAATTGTAATTTTAATATCACTAATTTAATAATTATTGACATGTTTTTAAAATTTTTTTAATTTTATAATAATAATAATATTTATCCAAGTATCACTGGTGTATGAAAATATAAAGAGAAACAATGATAATGGTATATAATAAAAGGTAATCTATATAAAAGAGGGACATACATACTTCCATATTGTTATGGTATATAAAAGATGTATAACATATTCAAATTACTATATTCTTTAACTTATATTAATTAGAAAAGATCCTGTCAGTTTTCGACACGCCAAATAAAAGATTTGTTGATTGAGTTTAAATAAGTACATATGTACATATGTACGGCGTTTAAAAATATACGTAATCTAACTAAGCAGCATGTCTGCTAATGTTGACATTTAAAAATTAAATTATATTCAAAATAAAGACGTTACTTTTTAAATCACAGTTAACTATGAATGAAGGTCTTCGAATTTTTGAAATTTGAATGAATAAAGGTTCTTTTTCTGTTAATTTTCGGCATGTTAATTTTGTCTAATTAACAGACAAAAACATATGACAGTTGATTTAATAAGTTTTACTAGGTGGGTAGGGTTTAAAAATATACAGTCAGAGACTAAAGTTTAAATACACCTCAAAAATTGTATGTTTAAAGAAAAGTAAAGGTTTCAGAAAAACTTATAGTATGCAGTTTTATTTGTCTTCATAAATAACAAAAAAAACGATAACAAAAAATATAGACTTCATTACAAACATAACGGTAATTCTTAAAAATACCATAAAATTCACTGGACAAAAGTTTAAATACAAACATATTTACATCTTTGAATGTTATTCCATTTTTAAATAATTTAAAAAAGAAAAACATTTCAATACTTTGGACCGCCATGGCTATCGATAACTGCCTGCAAGAGGCGTGGCATAGAAAGTACCAATCTTTCTATTTCAGAAGGCGATATTTCAGACCAGATTTTTTTAAGAGCTTCTTTTAACGACTCTTTGCTTGTTTTTGAAGTTTTCGCTAATTTCCGCTTCATTAAATCCCAAACATGCTCAATTGGGTTTAAGTCTGGTGATTGAGGTGGGCTATGGAGCTGCCTGGGAGTATAATAAAGCAACCACTCTTTCACAGAAAGTGCGGTGTGCTTGGGATCGTTATCCTGTTGAAAGATCCAACGGGGTCCAAGGCCCAAGATGTCGACGGATACTTGCAAATTTCTTTCCAATATACTCTTGTAAAGATGTTGATTCATTATGCCATCAATAAACTCCAAATTCCCAACCCCGGCTACTCCAATCGCTCCCCAAACCATTACATTGCCACCTCCATGTTTTACCGTAGGAACCAAATTTTGTGTTTGAAGGGCAGTGTTTGGCTTGCGCCAGACTTTTGAACGTCCATCGCTTCCAAATAAATTAAATTTGCTCTCGTCTGTAAAAAGAACTGTTCTCCAAAACCCAGCGCCTTTGTTTTTATACTTATTTGCAAACTCCAGTCTAAGTCGTCTGTTTTTTTCACTTATCAGTGGCTTCTTTCGGGGAACTCTGCTTTTATATCCATTTCTCGCAATACTCTTTGAACAGTTTTTGGACGCACATGCTTGTTGTAATTATTAGCGATATCATCTGCAAGTTTTGGAGCACTTATTCTTGGATTATTTTTCACTTCTCTTACGATATGGTTAACATCACGATTGGAAAGTTTTTTTGGTCGATCGCTTCTTGGCATATTTTCCACTGAGTCAGTTTGCTTATATTTTCTAATTATATTTTGAATACTAGAAAATGGTACATTTAATAATTTTCCTATTTCTCGATAGGATTTTCCTTCCTTAAAATATTTTAATATTAAATGTTTACCGCTGGACTCAATTTCTTTACCTTTGCCCATAATTTTCAATAGAACTTCCAATGCTGACAATAAGACCGCTACTAATAACAAGTGGTGGCTTTTAAAAAAAGAATTTGATCGAAACATATGTGCATTCATAAAATATAACTGTACTTTGTTTTTGAGAAATAAAAGGGAGTTTTTTGTTCTGCAAGATGTATTTAAACTTTTGTCCGCTGTATTTTGTTGTTATTGTGGGATTTACAGTTATGTTTGCAATGTACAAAGAATTTTTTGTTATCGTTTTTTTGTTATTTATAAGGCAAATAAAGCTGCATACTATAAGTTTTTCTGAAACTTTTACTTTTCTTTAAACATACAATTTTTGAGGTGTATTTAAACTTTAGTCTCTGACTGTATATGATATAATTAACTTCCATGTCTGCTAATGTTGACATTTAAAAATTAAAGTATATTCAAAACAAGGATGTAGCTTTTTAATTCATACTTAACTAAGAATATAAACTTTTTGTAATAAATATTAAATTATAATAATTCTTAATGATCCTGCTAATCTTCAACACGTTCAAGAATTTTGTCAAATGAACAGACAATAACATATGTTTAATTCAATAAATTTTTAGTTTAAATAAGTAGGTAGGGTTTGAAGATATATACGTGATTTAATAAACTGCCATGTCTGCCAATGTTGATATTTAAAAATTAAATTATATTAAAAACTAAGACGTAACTTTTAATTCACAGTTAACGTCGAATAAAAATTTTTTAAATCAGCTTTAATATAGTATATTTAATTTGAAGACTTAAGACTTTTCAAACTATCAATTGTAGCAAATATCATCTGGCAGATGTCATGGGTTTGCCAGAAATTTCAATTCGAAATCACCTTTTAATCCAAAACATAAATTTCGTTACCAGAAACTGCAAATATATTCTTTGTTTCTCTTTGCATTATAAAGTGCAATTTAACGTGATACACCCTGTACATGCTTAGATGGAAGTACCAGTATTAAATACCTACATTTCAAACCAATAAATTATTTGGAAACGCCAGTTAATAACGGTTATAATTTCATATCCTGTCTTGGTCATTTATCGTAGAGGAACTACACATATGTGTCTAATGTTACGTTCTGTACGGATAGTAAAAACCCGAGAAAAAGATTTATGTCCGTCGTTCTTTTAAAACCCCACATTATTGATTAGAATTCCCGCCCCGCATCTACTTATTTGTGTAAAGTAATAAATAACACCAACCTATTTTTAGCGGCCGCTGCTCTGTCTCTCTGCCTTCTGTTCTTGAACCAGTTTCCGACTTGTGTGGGCGTAAGTCCAGTGGCCTGGGCCAGTTCCCTTTTTTTCGTCGGATTCGGATAGGGATCCTGGAGGTACCACTCCCTGAGCAAACTCCTGGTTCTCTCTTTAAAACAGTGCGTTTTCTGTTCCCCATCCCATATGGTCCTGGGCAACGGAAACTTCTTTCTAACTCTGTACTTATCGACGGGACCCAGTGCCCGTCCCCTTAACTTTTCCGCTTCCTGGTAGTGCGCTTCCAGCCACATTGCCTGCAGCTTCCCGTGGGAGCCCTTCGTAAACTTGTGCGATTCCAAGATGCCGTACAGTTCTCTAAAATTACCACTGTGGAAGGCGACGATAGCACGTGCTCTCAAAACGGCCTCACTTTTGTTCAGTTCACTTATGTTAGGATGCGCTACTGGCAGTGACCACAAAAAACGTGCTAATCGTTCGATATCACCGCTTTCTTCTAAAGTTTCACAAACAGCCGCCACTTGGGATACTGTAAAGTTCAGGGTAGGCAAAGCGAACATGGGATTCGGTAGTATCGGCGCTGGAGCTACTGGAATCGGTACACTCACTCCGGGCGACGAGGAGGTGTCCGAGTGCCCTCCGGAACCCGGACCTGAACTTCCGGAACATAGTCCGGAACTTAAACCTAAGGCCATGTGAGTTGCCAGTGTTCTTACTCACTTTTTTTAATTTTAAAATTAAAACCTATTCCGTGCATAGGTTACCGCACTAAAATTAAAAAATACCGTCGCGTTCATTTAAGTCTATTTTAATGTTGTTTTATTAAAAAAAAAAAAAAGAAGGGGACGAAACAAAGCTGTGGGGAAGGTATATGTGTGTGTGTGTGTGTGTGTGTGTGAAACTACAACAGTAATCCGACTGTTGCAGCTATTATGAAGCGTGAGATGATACTGACGTAGACTTTCTTGTGGAAGCTAGACTGTAAGTAGCAGAATGCTTCGATTGGCGCTCCGGATTGTTGTTGCCACGGTTACTGGTTACGTTTTCGACCAATCCTGCGTCAACATGGTGGGGATAGTAGAGTGCCGAGGGTGTTACCAGTGTCACTTTTGGAAAACAGGGTTTGAACATGAAACCCCTATGTCATATACCTAACTAAAGCTGACTGTTAAAGTGTTCTGTGTTGATTGTGTCACTTTTATGAAACAGTGCGAGGTGACGGTTATATGGCACTGTATTGGATTGATTGGGGACATTTATAATTGCTGCTTTCGTGCTTTCGGTTCTTACTGCAATTATAGCTACGTTTATCATGTATTTAGAGATGATATTTACAAAGTAGTTATTTGCAGTGGCATTTTTTTAATTTGTCTCGTAATGATAGCATAGATTTACAAGGACGATAGTAATTTAATTAATTATGTCGACATTAAAATAAATGCAAATAGAAGTTACAATACATAATCAAAAATATATGTAACTACTCAAAACTAATGATTAAAAAAAAATCAACGTACAGTTTTAAAACAAATCGTATCACATCGTTCAAAGACCTAAAATAAAACTTATTACAACCAAATCCTTTGTAGAAATTCCTGCATACTTAAACACAAAATTTTCACAAAATATCTTCATTGAAAAAGTGTAACAATTGTTTCGTCAACACTAACTTCTTCAGACAGATTTACATTTGAGTCTACAGAAGTTACAGTGCTGACGAAGCAATTGTTACACTGTTCTTATTAAAGATATTTTTTGAAAATCACACAACTGAATTTTTGTGTTTAATTTTGTTATGAATTTTCAATATGTAAAGACCACATCAGCTAATTATTCCTGTATACTGTAGAATACACCCTGCTTTGGAGAAAATATGTCAAATGTCTTTCAAGCAAAACATATTTTAAGTTCTTTAACATCATTTGTACAGCTGCTTTCGGCACAATAAATATACTAGAAAAATTATCTTCTCACAGTTTCGCCCCTTTCCTCCTTTTAGTTAATATAATCCTATCTCAACAACCAAGTTAACTATGTATTTTACAATGGATTTGTTTCGTCATTTGGTGTTGCGCAGAGGTCAAACCGAGGTCCACTATTATTTTTATTTTCCAAAAATGACATGTTATTTAGTTTGCTTCCTCCTGCCTTATGTTATGCCGATGATGTTAAATTTGTTTCATCATTTGGTGTTCCGCAGAGGTCAAACCGAGGCCCACTATTATTTTGATTTCCCCAAAATGACATGTTATTTAGTTTGCTTTCTCCTGCCTTGTGTTATGCCGACGATGTAAATTTGTTTCATCATCTGGTGTTCCTCAAGAATCAAACCTAGGCCCACTATTATTTTTATTTTCCAAAAATGACTTGTTACTTGGCTTGCCTTCTCCTGCCTTGCGTTATACCGATGATGTATTTTGTTTCACCATCTGGTGTTCCTCAAGGGTCAAACCTAGGCCCACTATTATTTTTATTTTTCAAAAATGATTTGTTATTTAGTTTGCTTTCTCCTGCCTTGTGTTATGGCGGTGACGTAAAGACTTTTACTGCTGTTTCTTCTATCGAAGATATCAATAAGATATCACTTCAGCTTGGTCGAAATCTAATCGTCTTTGTTTGAATATCGATAAATGTTTTGTTATGCAATTTACACGTTAACTCCTTTTCCTTGCTTATATTCCATAGATGGACACATTCTCATGAAGGTCGACTCTATCAAGGACCTCAGTTGTTTTTTTTTGGTTCGCTAATGAAGTTTAACTTATATATTTATAAGGTATGTCGTTCTACGGATAGAAGAGCTGTCTTTGTTATGAGGACAGCACAGTAAATTGGTAATATTGGTTTTGTATTAGGATTGAAATTAAATTTTCTAATGCATTTCATTCACTAGAGGAAGATTTTTCGAAAACAAGAAGATTCTGCTGGCACCATTAGTAATATTTGCAAGCTCTGGCAGTTATCTTTTGAAGGATTGTCAAGTTGAAAAACAAATAAGATTTATCATTAGTACCGCCCTCTTTTATCAGACACACTAATCAATGTTCTACCATTATATTCGTTGTATTCATTTTAATGTTTATAGCAGCGATTTGCCCTCTTTCCCCTTAAGATGGGGAAAAGGCAATAATTTTCAAATTTTTAACGCAAAGAGATGCATTTTTCTCTTTAAGTTGGCATCATTTGATGATTCTAAAGAAAATAAATTGTCCAATAAATAAGTCACGGATTGAAGATGAAAAACGAATAGGATTTTTTATTAGGACTTCCCTCTTTCCTTAGACATACTAGTTAATGATCCACCATTATATTAACTTTAATGTTTATGTTTGTGATTTGCCTTTTTCCTCCTTAAGATGGGGAAAATGCAATGAATTTAAAATTTTGCAGTGAATTGAGGATTTAAATAAAAAAAAACGTATGATTTTTATATTGAGAACCAGTCAAGCAAAACTGTGCCAAAAAAGATGAAATTAGCCTCTGTGAAATATTATTTTATTTAGGGCATAGACCTCGATAAGGAGCAATTAGAAAAGAGATAGAATGTGTGTAAATATTGAGGGTGATAGACAACGTCTTCATACCACTCTAACTTCTATATAAATAATAAAATGTTAAATTCGATATAATTGTTTCAATTTATTTAAATTTAAATAATAATCTTCTGTTTTATAATCTTTGAGGAATTTACCACTCATTTAATAACTACCTAGATTCCTTAGGCATACATAAAAAATATCTTTCGATAAGATAAAAATCTCCGTTATTAAAATACACCCGAAGACTACGAGTGACAACTATAAGGCACCTTCTTGGCAGTCAGTAGCTTAAAACACTCTCATAATTACAGAGACTGAAACGTTTAAAACAGTACTCAATTAAGGACTAATAGAAATCAAACGTTAAGTGTTTCTAAAAATATAACTGTCAAAACAATGTCGCCCCCTTAAAAGAGAGAAGTCATCATTTACTTGATCGAGGCACAATCTACAACCCAGACTATACCACGATCCGTCGTAGGGCTGCGTTGACATGGGACATACGATCTCGCGACCGTCAGGTCGACCGCAGCGCCTTCTGGCGCCACCAACTCGTCTATCTAAACAATCCCGCACGCCTACCCCGTCAAACTTAACGTCAAACGTGTTATTAGTTTTTATTTGTTGGATATTTTGACTCCGGTCTATTCCGTTTGCCAGCGTGGACGTTTAATATTACAGAAATAACTTCGAGGAGTTTTAACTGTGTATCGGATGGAAAAGGACGGTTTAATGCCTTCGCAATACAATAAGTATTCAAAGTATTACTGAGATATTTTAAGTCGATAAAAGCGCAGTCGAAAGTTAATTGGGTGATTGTAAACCAGCAAGACTCCTCTGCTTAATAATTGGACAATTTATTTTATTTTAGATTTATTCAATGACGCCGACTTGAAGAGAAAAATGCATCCCCTTGCGTTGAAAATTTGAAAATCATTGCAGTTTCCTCTTTTTAAGAAGGAAAAAGGCAAATCACTAACATTTGTTTTTCAACTTCAATCCTCTGCTTAGTGACTGGACAATTAACATTCTCAAATTCATCAAATAATGCCAACTTGAATAGAAAAATGCATTCACGTGGGCTAAAAATTTGAAAATCATTGCATTTTCTCCATTTTAAGGAGGAAGAAGGCAAATCACTAACATAAACATTCAAATTAATATAATGGTGGATTATTAATTAGTGTGTCTGACGAAAGAAGGCAGTATTGACAAAAAATCCAATTTATTTTTCAACTTGGCAGTCCTTCAAAAGATAACTGCCAAAACTTGCATTTATTCATTGTTATTTGAGTGAAAAAAAAAACTATTTTTAGCTTGCTTTGAAATGTGAAAAAATTGGGGGCATTTGAATCTAAATGTGACGGGAGTATTATATTTAATTAATAACACATTAGACGCCCCTAAAAGACGCGCGTAGCCCTAAAATTATTCAAAAAGTAACTACCCAGGGGCATTCTAGGACGCTCAAGAAGACTGCGAACTATTGGCCGTTGAAATAAATTATAAAAAGTAGCTGAGGCTTATCACATTTTATATGAAACTGATGGTTTCGATTTTGCATAATAAATTCAGCATGAAAAATTTACGTGCAAGATTGGTGCAAAAAAGCATTTTGGCTGTCAATTTAGCAAAGTTAAAACGTAATTCCAAAGACTACTGGTACCAAAGTAATAAAGATTGATGAATTTGAATGCACCATTATACACTCGAAATGAAGCAAAACTCGAAAAAATGGACTGAGGCTTATATAAGTGCTCCCAAGATGGCAAATACACTCAACCGGAAAGGTTATGGACCATTATACACTCTAAATGAGTAAGACTCGAAACAATGGACTGAGGCTTATGTAAGTGCTCCCAAGATGACAATTAAAATCAACCGGAAAGGTTATGGTTACTGTCTTTTGAAGCTGGAATGGAATTCTTTTTATTGATTATCTTTAGAAAAGTAAAACAATACCAAATGTCCCATTTAAAGATGAAATTAGTAATTTTTCTCCATGATACTGTACGTGTTGATACTTCGACTATTTCAATAGTTAAAATTCACGAAATACTCTTCGAACTACTTCCGCAGCCAGTTTATATACCAGAGTTGTTCCCTTCATACTTTTTCCCAATTTGATTTGGTGGCTTGATTTAGTATTTTTTCTAGTTGTGTATGCAACAATGTAATGTTTGTCACCAGAAGTTATGTATGTGTTCTGCATCTGACGCTTTCCAAGTTATGAGTGATTTGTATTGTCTTCATGTCGTTCAATGACAATTATGAAATCTTTTTGTTGTGGAATGTTTCAGTGTTTATTTTCTTCTTCGTTTACCAATGTACCTATATTGTTATGTTCTATAGAATGTGACCATATACTTTGCCAAAATATTATAATTTGATCAGAACTAGGTGGTGAGACCTACGTATCGTTAACTTTTTCTAAATTATTATTATGGCGGAGATTTCATTCATTTCCTCAACTTAAAAGCCAGGAAACTTTTCACTCTATCATACCTATGGATTTGCGCTCGAACTGTACGCAGCTTCTACTGATGTGCTATCATTCACAAAACGGTGAATGAATATCAGTTCTGTTGATTCTTTATATCTAAGTAGTATTACTATAAGCATTATTATTTTTGTATTGAAATGCAAATGAAGTTCGGCTCTCTTTATTGTGTATTTAGAAAGCTTTTGGCGATTGAGCGGGTATTTAAAACAACAGGTTCTTTTGTTACGTAATATGTATATCTAGATCGAGATTTAGTTCCTTGGGGTTTTCATGGCGATGTTTCGGAATTACTTGAGTGATAGAAATTATAGTTGGTATAATCATTATAGAACCGCTCAAAAGTCTATGCCGGTATTTGCTTCAAATTTCTCTTATAAAGTATTTTTTCGAATATCTCACAAGAATGGTTTCATGAGAAATGGGACGAAATGAAATAAATACGTAGAGTTATTATTTTTTTTATTATTATTTAAATACTGAAGTGTCATTATATCAAATTTATAACAATCCTCAAAACACCGTTACGTGGGTTTAGGTTTAGTTTAGCAACTAGTCAAATTTCACCTGTCAACAAAACAAAGGCAGAATTAAAATATAATGCCGAGTTTTCCCAATAGATGACGCTAATAGTCGAGCCTCATTTTCACTCAAATCATTCTCGCTTATGTTTGTCCAGTTTTATGATGACGAACAGTTTTAGCATACCGTACAATAACTTTCTCATCTTTAATCTATACATTTATATATAATCCTTGCTCTAGCTATGAATGAGGCCTTTATATGAACTTTAAGACTTCATACACTAGTCACTGTTTTTAAAGTAACTTTTAATGGAGACTGGTTGATTAAATTAATCAATTAATGTTAATATAACCCTTTTCCACAAAAATTTGCGTATTCTGTATACCCTTTCGACAATTAAATTGTCATCATCAGTAGATAATTAATCAGTGTCTCGCCTGGAACCACTGCAAAACCCGCATAGAAACAAAGCCCCTACCACACTCGCACCGTCGAAAGTCACACACAGTGTGTGTATTTGGCTATTATTGTGGAACGGGGTTATATTAACATTGGTTAATAATCATTGTTTTATTTATATTCAATAAGCAAACATAACACATAATCTAAACAACATATTCGCAGCACGTCGGCTCGCCGATCCTTTCTTCAATCCGCATCGCTTCAAAACTCGTCCGTGTATCATCTTGACGACGAAACGATCGACAGTCACCGCCGGTGTTTGCGGGGTAGAGATCTACGCGCGATACGACGGTACGTTCCGAGGGGGACGAGAGCGAGGGAAGAAAGAGAGTCACAAATTCGCAGAGACAATTTTCCAGTTGACAGAGCCGTCCCATGGGGAAAATTACAATATTTATGATGTCATTTAGATAGTCGATCGTCGCTTTGTGAACTCGTTCGAGGGTTCATTTCGACAATTGTGATCATTTTAAACGGCATCAATAATGTATAGCAGCAATTAGACTGTATTCAGCACCTTCGCGAAGCCGAGTGTTGATCTAATGTAGTGCAGATATGGAGATCTTCCTGAGGAGAGTGTCTTCTTGTGTGTTCGTTTTCGATGTACATAAATGTAAATAAGCAAAATTTGGGGAAGTACGTATAAATATGACTTTTTAGAGAGAAAATTGCGATACGTTTACCAATCAGTATAAACGCAGCGAACATTTAGAATTAATCGCAAAGAGAAATACTAAATTCGACGATACATAAGGTCTTTAAAGTAAACAGGCACGTTTCGTAATGTGCATGTAATAATACTCGATGTAGATACATCTAATAATTTGTATAATTCGTTTCAGTTTATTTTAATTTGACTAAATAGACAGGTAAGTACTTTTATAGAACCCCCTGCAGTGAAAGGTTAATGTAACGTAAACAAATCTATAACGTGCGTTGTTCCTTACTTTAATAGCCAGAGTGATATCAAATAAATTGTGTCTAAGTAAGATTTGCTTATTTATGTATAAAATTAAGTAGTTATTACTTAACATCGTATAATTAATGGCATTACAACTTAACATTTCTTATATTTAAGTAATACAGTCCATATACATTCTCGTTAGAAGTAAAATAGAAATTGTAAGGTGAGAAAGCATATACTCGTATTTTATTATAAGAAAATGTGGAGAGCTAGGGACGAAAACAGGAAATGTGCGCAATATGAAATAAATAACGATAACTGCGACCGGCGTGTTAAAATGGAGTCACCGAGGATACAAAAATAACACCAAGTATATTTAATCGACATTAAAAAATCCCGGGACGAAGTCTTGGTAAAACACTCACGATACCATAAGAAAAGGTTGGATTTGATTCCAAAGAAAAAAGAATTATTTTACACGCTGGTTCTGAAAGCGATTGTGTCGACAAAGTGTTACTTTCGGAAAAAAACAATGAATTGTAATCTTGACTATCATGAGGATATAATAGTACCACTATTTGGAGAGTTTTTAAAAAAATTTCTCTCTAGTATTACCCGAATGAAGTGTCGCCAAGAATACGATCACAAACAACGACAAACCATAATTCATAACTTTACCATACGTACCATACCTATCAGAAAATCTAAACTCTTTGGTAAATACAAAATTAAAATAACCCACGAACGCGAAATTAATCGTAAAACATCTGAAGAAAAACAAACACTCAGTATACATAAAACAAAATGCTAATATTGTGAAGGTACATACATACGTAGGACAAACAAAATAATAGCAACTTAAAAGAATCGAATACAAATACAGTTATACTATCTTATATAAACATGCCTTAGAGAAAAGAAAATAATTTCGACTTTCACAATACGTAAATCCTCGAAATGGAAAACAGTTACAATGAAAGTATAATTAAAGAAGTATGTATGTACAAATAAATTAATGGTTGGTAATTCTGATGGAGTCTGTGGTTGATTAACTTAGTCACTGAAGGTTGATATATAACCCTTTTCCACATTAAGTGTGTGCGTTTAGGCTTTCAACGGTATAGATCGTGTGCGGAATGTGTTTTCGTACGGATATTTTTGCCGTAGTTTTACAGGCGCGACACTGTTTAATTATCTACTGATGATGACAACTTCGTTGTCGAAATACGTATACAGAACACGAAAATTAATGTGGAAAGGGGTTATATATCAACCTTCAGTGATTAAATATATTAATTTTGAATTCAGAATTTGTATATACGCAAAAAAAGTCTAGACAGGTTGCAACTGAAGATGTGTGTACACGTGCATCGCGTTTTTTTTTAAAATTAAAATTTATTTTGTAAAGAAATAAAGCGTTCTATTTCAATAGTAGACTAACTTAAATCAAATCCTAAATAATATTTGTAGAAATAAGTAGAAACGATGAATTAGAAATCTTTTCTCTTATATAAAGAACATTAGCAGTCTCAGTGTAACACCGGAACGTCGAAAGTAATGCAACAACGAAAGCAATAGTAACAGTTAAGTCCTGAAGATATCGCATACAAGTGGTGACGAAACGCCGGTACGTCGAAGGCGTGAATCCAGCTCGAAAGTCAAGATGAAGAAAATATTGGCAACAACCGCGGAAGTTTACGAGCCAGATCAATGTTTATTATTTCAAACTTTAAATTATTTTCGATGACCCAGAAAAAATTACATAAAATACTTTCTATACTATGTGTTACGTTTAACAAATGATACTTTCTTTAAAACTTAAATTCCGAAATGTACCAACACGATAGCTATACAATTCAGCATTCAAATAAACTTACGTTCACGTACAGAGAACGGAATAGAGAAAAGCAGTCCCCAGTCTCATTTATAGAAACAATGAAAACGTAAATAAACAAGACTCGTACCCTGCACAAAGACTGGGGAGAGCGCTGGCGAAATGAAATCAAATCTGTGCTGAGGAAAATAAGTGTAAGAGATTGACGTCGGATGAAAATTGAAAAAGGAAATTTCTTTTCGGACTCAATTGTTCCAGCCGGCTGGTCCACACGGTCACTGGACAGCGAATATCCCCCATTTAACTCCCTTCACGATAACGTGCCTTTGTCCCTGTTCAATCTTAATTTTCGTACGGAAATGTGAGAGAGATACGTGCACCGTCATCGGCGGAGGATCCGGGACGCTTTTGTGCATACAAGTAGATTATGGGACTATTGTATTTCGACTGTGATGCAAAACAAACTCCAGGGAGTTACGTTATTGGATAAGTTGAATGTTAATATAGACTGGATTCGCCCTTTGACTCTGCTTTTTTTTTCTTACTCTTTTTTATTTTAATAGGAATATTCGCGTCTGTATGATATAGACGATGTCTTATTAGAAATAATTTAAAAGCTCTAATTGTCTGTATTGAAACAATATTTCTATCTCCTGACACGCATTACTCGTTTTCGAAAAAATCGAAATAAGTTCTATCCACGCTTTTGCTCCTTTAAAAACCTAATTCTGTAGATCTAACGAAGATTTCAACAGCGCCTTTAACTTCTTTTTCACTCGAAAAATTCTCTGTTGTTTAAGAAAATGTTAATTTGTAGGTGTAAATATGGCGGAGGCGCCTGTTTCGAAGCTTGGAAAAAAGATTAGAGTAATTTATCTTGAAACATTGTCAAAATTGTTTTTCTAATAACAAAAAAAAAATACACCGTGTGATACAACCAAACACGTTACAGTATAGAAGTAATTTAAATGCATTATTCATTAGCAATATTTTCCTATGTACACTATCGCTCATAAGTATTTGCTCGCACTGGCTTCATTACAGTTTCTATAGAAAAGTTGTAAAAGTATAAAATTTATTTCTGTAGTAAGAAATATAAGGTTTTCCAATAGGGATGATATGATTTTGAAGTGACATTTCGGCCATTTGTAATATGTCATGATCTGTCAATTGTTTTTCATTGTATTCAGTAGTGTTTACAATTTCTACATGGAGAGATATACGCAAGAACAACGTTTACAAATTATTCAGTTTTACTATCAAGATAATCGTTCTCCAATTGCAACTTTTCGTGCGCTTTTGCCATTTTATGGTCGTAATAATCGTCCAAGTGTGCTCGCTATTCGTCGAATTGTTAAAAATTTTGAGGTTACATTTTCTTTACATAACTTTCAAGTGCCAATAAGACAAAGAACCGCTCGAAGTAATGCAAATATTGCTGCCGTTCAGGCAAGAAGACCGTAATTTGTCAATTCCAAGACTTTCTCAACAATTACGACTGCCTCAAACCACAACCTGGCGAATTTTGAGAAAGGATTTGGGTTTGCATTCCTATAAAATTGTTCTCACTCAAGAACTGAAGCTATTGGACTACCGTAAACGTCGTGAATTTGCTGATTTTGCCTTGGAACAACTTGAAAACGATAACGATTTTTTTAAGAAAATCATCTTCTCTGATGAGGCTCACTTTCATCTGGATGGTGTGGTAAATAAACAAAACTGTAGATTCTGGTGCGAAGAAAATCCACAAATTATTTTTGAAAAACCATTACATTCACCTAAATTGACAGTTTGGTGTGGTTTTTGGTATGGTGGAATCGTCGGTCCGTACTTCTTTCAAAATGAAGCTGGTAACATCGTTACTGTCAATGGAGAGCGGTATAGATTGATGATAACCAACTTTTTATGGCCGACATTGGAGGAAGTTTATCTTGACGACATTTGGTCCCAACAAGACGGGGCTACGTGCCACACAGCAAATGCAACAATAGAATTATCGCGAGAAAAGTTTGAAGATTCGATTATTTCAAGAAATTGTGATATTGAATGGCCTCCAAGAAGTTGTGATTTAACACCATTAGACTATTTCTTGTGGGGTTACTTGAAGTCATTGGTCTATCGAAATAAACCAGACTCTCGTCAAGCTTTACAAGTCAATATTCATGACATACGACTAAATTTAGTGGAAAAAGTGCTCGAAAATTGGGTTCATCGAATTCGTTCCTGCAGAAGAAGTCGTGGAGACCATTTGAATGACGTTTTATTTAGAACTTAATTGTATCGATTGTACTTCACATTAAATAAAAAACTTTTGAATTTTCTTAACAATAAGTGTGTTAGTAATAGTAAACATTAAAATCTATGAAACCTTATTCAAAAATAATTATGCGATTACCCTATTATTCACAATGAAAGATAATACCCTAATAAAACTCCAGATAGAATAATTGCACTTAAAGGATTAGATCTCTCAATTCTTGGACATTTTCGATTGCTATAATATTATTTTAAGGTAGGGTGTTATTGTAAACTATTAAGTATTTATACTTGAGTATTTTGGTAAAATTGCAGTTAGTTTTTGTGAGGTGCTCATGGTGATAACATCGTGTGTTTCGAAGAAGTTCGATCGGTTAGAAATGCCTAAACGGAAAGAATTGAGTTTAGAAACACGATCGTTTATAATCGCATACCATAAAACTGGCAAAAGAAACCGCGAAATTGCCACAGAACTTAAATTAAATCAGTCCACCTTGGGTTATATCATCAAAAGACACCGCGAATGTGAAAGTGAGTTGAGCAAAACTCAAAAAGGCAGACAACCTCAGATCTTGCAAAGGCGGTAACAAGCAAGGGAAATAGACGAAAAACAGCCCCAGAAATCCACAATACCTTATTCCAGTCTTCTATAGTTCAGTGATAAATTAGCAATATTTTCCTAAGTATATCCTCGTCGCAAATTTTGTTAATTTGCTGGTGTATATATGGTGGAGGCGCCTGTTTAAGATAAAAAAGCTAAAATAGATAATATATTACACAACATTAGAAGATACCTACTGATTGCTGAATTTGAAGACTGAAGAAAACGTGAAGCTATTTCTTATGTTCATGTACTTTACCAAGTTAGAAAAAACAAAACCATGTAGCTTCTAGGGGCTAGAGAGAACTGTTTCGGATGGTCGAACATATTTTAGATTTAATAGATATACGTAATTCTTGTTAATATTTGCTACAGGCCCCGCGCTGGCTTAATTCGACGCTGGTTGTATCAAAAAAATGTTCCACCTGCACGCAATACTTTCAATCGTTAAATCATCTGTGATCATTTGACATATTTGTATTGACAGCTTAACTTTATATTTTTTGGCGTTTGGATTCGATACGGAATTTCAATTGACTACTTTTTAAAAACTAAATTCCCTAGACTAAAACTGTGAGTTTATAGATTATATACACAGTTTCACATGGTAATTTTGATGGCGTGTGGTTGATTAACTTAATCACTGAAGGTTGATATATATATAACCCCTTGCCACATTAATTTCCGTATTTTGTATACATATTTCGACAACTAAGTTGTCACCATCAACAGATAATTAAACAGTGTCGCACCTGGAAAACTATGGCAAAATACCCGTACGAAAACACATTCCGCACACGATCTGTACCGTTGAAAGCCAAAGCGCACACTGTATATTCGTCTCACATAATTTCTAAAAGATTGTGTTCTAGTCTTAAACTAAGATAAAAGACTATCCGTTCCTCTTTTTTCCTTTTTTCTCTGGTCTGTATTTGAAGTAATGTATGTTAAATGTGTAAACTGGTTCAGCTAAAATAGCAAACCCTAAAGATATCCTCGAATGGACGAAACATCAATAGAGAAAGACGAAAGATAAAAACGCTGTTCAAGCTCGGAAATCGAGTAGGAATAAAGTGTTTTAAATATGGCATTAAATTATATTTCCATCCAATTTCCAAATAATGTCAGAATGTCGTTTTATAAACACGACTTTGTAAATCTACGAAGGCCGATTTACAAATAAGTAATGAAATGCTTGCATAAACTTTAATACATGTACTTCATTTACCCACTATCAAATGCATTATAAAGTATGTACGTGCCGTTTTAATCTCATCACTAAAGAGCTTTAGGAAACGTAAACACGCAAACACAGTACCGAGCAAAATCTGGCTAGCTTGCACTCACCTAGCTACCGTGTGCAGTCCGTGCATTTAGCTGAAAAGAGGGTGTGCTTCGTAATCTGACAAGCCACAATAGTAAAAGCGGATTTGGTGTAAATGATTGACACCGTTGCGCCTCTGTGCACGCCATTATAGTTACCATCGTCACTGTATTCGCATTAATGTAATGTTCGTGAAATACAATATCCGCAACACACCAATGTCTGCGATGTCAGACATTTAGAGGTTATGTTGTAATGAGTAAGGATTAATTTTAAAGTAACCGAAGCTGTATTGAAAAGGAAGATTTGGTAAAAATTGCGGTAGGAATAATAAATAATAAATTGTTTATTGACTAACAAAGGAAATTTGTCAAAAAAAAGTAAAAAAAATTCACCGAAATTTCGTTAAGCAATTATATTCAAAATTGCCGATGATATTCACGGTAAAAAAAGAAAACAAAGACACTTACTTTTCTTAAATACCGTAGAAATTTGATATTTCCAGAAAATAAACTAATCTCAATAGATTTATCGCGGAGAATTCAAATGCATGCAACAGAAAATCTTCGTTTCTTCGTTCCTATCGATCGTTCGCTTAGCTTTCCATTAATAAAAGTGAAATACGAAAAAGAATTAAATTTTATTAAGAATATTGTAAGATATTGTACAATGGTTTTGATTCGGAAATAACCGTTAAACTAATTACTTTTTTTAATTAATTCACTCAGTTACAAAAAAATTTAAATAAGATTTTAAAGAACGTGTATTTCAAGTTACATTTCTATCCAGAAACTACCTCTTAAGAAATTCAATCAATGAAAGATTCTAATAAGCAATACAGCGATCAAACCAAACACTCAACTGAAACACGGTATAAAGAACATCAACACGTCAACTTTAATAGACCCGAGAATTCCAATTTATCGAAACACGTAAAGTAATATAGTGTATTTGCCTATATTTAATCAAAAATATAAATAATTGTAAATTAGACAGTTAAGAGAGCATAATTATTATGAAAAATAAAAACCGTGTGTTAAACACAGATAAAGTTCCGATAACATATTCTGGCCTCTTTGAGTTCCTGGATGATACGACCGTTAAAAAGGGTGCCTAATTTTAAGACCAGGAAATATTAAATTGTATGTGAAACAAATGAGTCTATCACAGCAACTGTGGAAACATATTTGATTGATGTTTCAAATATTTAATTGATCTTATCCTGTTTGTAATTACACTGAAAACTCTGTTTAAAAGGTTCTATCGCGTTTCAAAAATTATATGTAATAATTTATTTCATTCTTCACTAGCCATCATAATATTCTAAATAAATGAATCCTAAATTTGTAATTAACTTTCAATTTAACTTATTCTCATCCAAAGAATATTAATCATTAATAACTATACGATATCTAATTGTAATAAAGAAAAAAAGGCAATGTAACAGAGTAACAACGAAAATATACAGATCTATTTTAGAGAAAAAAAAGACGGGATTATTGCTTAATTCTTAAACACAAAAAATCTCTTTCCTGTCTTCGAAAAAGGTTTTGACCAACAAAACGTACTTATAAAGATTACTCACATAGGATTTTAGGTACGTATTAACAAATAAAGTGTGAAAGAAAATGTCAGTGTGGGTAACACGCAAAAATGTTAAACCGGACTTCCCAAATGACCGTAAGATTATCTTAGTAAGTCTACACTTTTGTTCACGAACAACTGCGAAATTTGTAAACTCACACTTTAATCCTCTTAATGTGAATAATAGTCATTATTTATGTTCATTTATTTCCCATTTTTAAGTAAATATTCCAGCGATATACAATGTCAATAACTCAGATCTCGTCTCTTTATTAGTTGTTAGGTTTTCTTTGTTCCCTTGTACTACGAAGTAAGTTAAACTAAAACTAGACAATTTATATTCCACATGGAAAAATGAAAATACAAGGGTAGTTTGACAAGTAGTGAGAATGGAAAAGAAAAACGAATTTTTTAAATACAAAATAATTTTTATTTTTCAATATATTCTCCTAAAAGAGCAATACATTTATTCCAACGGTGCTCCAATGCCCTTATGCCATCTCTAAAATGCGATTCTGGATGGCTTTCAAAATACTCATTTACGAAGATGATAAGCTCGCCGTTAGACGAAAATTTCTTTCCACCTAGAGCCATTTTCACTTTTGGAAAAAGGTGGAAGTCGAAAGGGGCTAGATCCGGCGAATAAGGCGCATGCGGTACTAATTGGAAATGCAACTCGTGGATTTTGGACATCGCAACTGTGCTGGTATGCGAGGGAGCGTTTTCTTGGTGAAACAGAATCTTTTTCTTTGCCATTCCTGGCCGTTTAGCACGAATCTCAACATTTAATTTTGGTAGAAGTTCTGCATAATATTGTCCATTTATTGTGGCACCTTTCTGAAGGTAATCAATGAGCAAAGTGCCCCTCGAGTCCCAAAAAACTGATGCCATCACCTTGTTTGCCGATAAAGTGGTTTTCACTTTCTTTGGAGGTGCAAAACCACGTTCTAACCATTGTTTCGACTGTTGTTTGGTTTCAGGTGTACTGTAGTATATCCAAGTTTCATCGCAAGTAACAAATCGCCTACAAAAATCAACCGGATTCCACTTATAAAGGTCCAAACACTCATTGGAAATGCGCAAACGAGTGAACTTTTGATCGGTCGTAAGCAATCGCGGCACCCATCTTGCCAAAAGCTTGGAAAGGCCCAATTCTTTCGTTAAAATGTGGTGTACGCGTTCTGTTGAAATGTTTACCATGTCTGCTATCTCTCTCACTTTGAGTCGTCGATCTTGCTTAATAATATTATGGATTTTTATAATCGTTTCCTTAGAAGTCACGATTTTGGGTGCTCCAGAGCGCGCTTCATCAACATAACTTGTTCTACCACGTTTAAATTCATTTACCCATCACTTATTGTGGCGGATGATGGAGCAGATTCACCTAATGTTTCTCGTAACTTATCTTTTATTTCGGTAGCTTTTATACCCTTAATTACGAAGTATTTAATCACCGCACGATACTCTGCTTTTTCCATTTTAACAAAACGACGTGTTGCTTCTTTTTCAATCAGCTGTCAAAAATATACTAATCAACCGATTTATCTAATTATTGAAATATAGACATATAAATAGGCAACCTAGATTACAGTGCATTTGTTTTACCAATTAGAGTGCCACCTATGTGTCATTCTCACTACTTTTTAAATTATCCTCGTATAATTATTTATAATTTAGATAGATATAAATTGTACTTATGCAAAAGTATTAATAATCTTGTAAATATTACCTCTAGAAAAATTGGGAAAATACCCACAATTTAAGCATATAAATGTGAGTGAAGTGTCAATAATTCCAAAATTTCGTCATTATTAAACATTAAGAATTTGTTATATGCACAATTTATCTTGTGTTCGTATTTTGCGGACACCGCTGTATATATTTTCGTATTTTTAACAATTCCACTTATATTTTGAATTTTATATTTCGAATATTTTTGGAATTAAACTTGATTACGACTCCGCTTCCGTAATTTACTTATTTTCTTTTGGTTTTGATTCTTGTCATTATTTACAAAGGATCCTAATTATTATTCTTTATTGCTCTTATCGGCCTCTCGTATGTGTCAGTGGAAAGTTGTAGTCAATGCTATTGAACGATTATAGATCTCTTTGATTTTTTATTTTTTTACTTTAATTATTAAATTTGTATTTTGTTGTCATAATATTTATTCGAAATTATTCCCAGTATTTTTCAATTAATTGATCTAATAATGACTCGGTACTTTGTCCTTCCCTAAGTTGTTTTTCTCTTGCAACATCATGCTAATAGAGACATAAAAGGAGATGGACTCTGTGCTTATATCTTCTATCGAGTACTAACTTCGTATTGTTGAAGTCTGTCACACAGTAAAAGGTTCAATTTGGATGCAGATTGTGCATAATTATTTAAGTAAAGATATTACTTAGCAACGATTACGTTGGAAAATACTATGCTAATCGATTCATTTATCGATTTATATTTAGAGTGTGTCAGATTAGTTAATAAACAGTGAACACGTGGACAAGGTTGCATCTTGACTGGCGTCTTACTGGAAGGACAATTTATCTCATTAATTAATCCTCGAATCCAACCGTGAGGAACGTAATTTGTAAACCTTTATTACATATAACACATGGATCAATAAGTCCCGAGACTAACCCATAGATGGCGCTCGTAGTAAACCAGTAACCACGTCTTTCTGAGAGTACTAACCTTTGCTTGAAACGTGTTAAAATTTTAAGTCGATCGGACCAGAAACAGCTGAGTTATCGAGGTTGGAGTAAAGTCATTTTGTAGTTTGTTTAAACAATGGAAAAAACCGAGTTTCGTGTTCTGATAAAACATTGTTTTTTAATGGGTAAAAACACCACGCAAGCAAAACAATGGATTGAAAAATGTTACCCGAACTCTTGTCCATCAAAGGCAACGATTTGTCGGTGGTTTGCCGAGTTTAAACGTGGTTGTACCGACACAAATGACGCGGAACGCTCGGGTAGACCTGTGCAAGCCGTTACACCGGAAAATGTGAGTGAAGTGACAAAAATTATAATGAAAGATCGTAAAGTGAAGCTCCGTGAGATTGCTGAGATGACACAGATATCATATGGAAGTGTATTTACTATCCTTCATGAAAAATTGAGCATGAAAAAGGTTTTTTCCAAGTGGGTGCCGCGATTGCTCTCGATGGAACAAAAACAGCAACGAGTCGATGATTCAGAAAGCTGTTTATCGCTATTTACTCGCAACAAAAAAGATTTCTTGCGTCGTTACGTGACCATGGATGAAACATGGATACATCACTACACTCCAGAGTCGAAGCGGCAGTCATCTGAGTGGCGCATAGCTGGCGAAAGCCGTTTGAAACGTCCGAAAACGCAGCAGTCAGCTGGCAAAGTCCTGGCGTCAGTTTTTTGGGATACACATGGCGTGATTTTCATTGACTACCTCGAAAAAGGTAAATCGATCAACAGTGATTATTATATTGACTTACTGGTGCTTTTGAAGGAGGAAATCGCAAAAAAACGACCGCACATGCAGAGAAAAAAATCCTTTTTCACCAAGACAATGCACCCTGCCACAAGTTGATGAAAACAATGGCAAAATTGAACGAATTGGGTTTTGATCTGCTTCCCCACCCCCCATATTCGCCAGATTTAGCCCCCAGTGACTACTGGCTCTTTGCTAATCTTAAAAAAATGCTCCAGAGAAAAAGATTTGGCTCAAATGAGGAGGTCATCGCTGAAACTGAAGCTTATTTTGAAGCGAAAGATAAATTTTTTTATAAACATGGTATTGAAAAATTTGAAAATCGTTGGAACCATTGTATCACCCTAAAAGGTGATTATGTTGATGAATAAAAAAAAATTTTGCAAAAAAAAATGTTGTTTTCATTGTTAGTCTCGGGACTTATTGATCCATGTGTTAAGCCCAATTTTCTTCTTTGTCTTGTTGTTTCCACATTCACTTTGGGGTTCCTTTCCTACCTGTGGTTTTATTTTAATTACTTAATGAGGGGGTAATAAATTTTTTGATCCTGTGGAGTAGATGCTTTCGCTGATGCATTCACTCGTGTAATAACTTATTCCGAACACTACAGCAATTGCCTTGCCTTTATTGTGTCCTAAGGTGTCCTAAATTAATATACTAATACTATCGAGACTTACTAATAAGCGTATTACTAGAGATGACTTTCTACCAAATTTCGTCATCCACGATTTTCTATATACTTTTGCGAATGACTATCACCATTCCCTCCTTACGAACAGCTATCTTCCTTTGACGTTTGGAAGCGTGCATTGGTTTGTCCTATCCATAAAAGAAGCGATACAACACTGGTAATGAACTATCGGCTAATTTTTATATTACGGAATTTTGCAAAGGTTTCTGTGAAAGTTATGCAGACATCCATATATTCTAACGTAGCTAAATATATTTGATTATCAAATAACTGGTGTGTATTAATGCTTAAAGCTGGTATTATATCAAATCTACATATTATTGCAAATGTATTAATTTTGTTTATAAAAAATTCCTATACGTACAATTGAAAACTTCCTTGTAGACTATTTTAACAACTTTATTTACACGCCTATACCCTAGCTAACTGTAAATTTAAACGGACATTAAAAAAAAATGCAAAATAATTTTTCAGATATTCGTTGCATAGAGATTCACCCTTGACGAAACTATACACACACACACACACACAATGGGTAACTTAATACAAGATAATGGACCTCGATAAAAGTATAAGTTAATATCTCGTTTAGGTAGAACGAGGAGAAAATTGCCATAAAAATTAGAAACGCGTATTTGGGCGCAGTGTGCTCCGACGAGGCCAAATGCTACACCAGCGCGATCATATTACCTGTGTATATATGTAATAATTCGGGTAACAAAGGAGTATCGCGCGATAGGAGGCTATGTGCTCAGACAGGCGCGCCTGAAATCAGAGTCGACGACGGAAAATGAGCCGCTGTTAATAAGGTGGCCGATTATAGACAAAATTCGATATCCGATGCGAATAATATCGATTTTACACACTGTTGCACGGCCTCAACTCGTAAAACGACCCATTATGTTTTACTTCGGCTGTTCGGTATTTATTACAGTTAAATATGCTAGACAAATTGATTTGAAAAACGTTAAAAAGTGATTACTTAATAAAAAAAATAAAGAAAAACATATACAATCTGTCGCAGAGAAAACGGAACTTTTTAAAATACTATTTCTTAGTGACGCCATCTATTAAAAAAGATATGCGTCGATAAGGGAGATCTTGCACCGATAGTATGTCAAAATATCATGACATTTGTATCATTAGAAGCAGAGAAATTGCGCATAAAATAACAGTGTGTGTTTGGCATTGGTCGAAAAATAAATTTTGAACAAAGAGCAAATATCAAGTTCTGTTTTAAACTCGGGAAATCGTTTACTGAAATGTTTAATTTGTTGAAATAAGCGTATGGTGATGCGTTGCGATTTCAAGACGGTCGCACGGACATAAATGGCGAGGAACATTTTGGTGCAAAAAAACCTGTGGTTACGGAAAGTAACATCGAACTTGTGCATGAATTTATCAGAAAAGAGCGGAAATCCTCACTGCGATACGTGGGAATGAAATTAAATATTTCCAAAGATTCAATTTATCACATTTTGACAGAGCGTTTGGAACTGAAAAAGATTTGTGCAAGGTTTGTACCACACAAGCTAACTGAATTCAACATTGTACAGACTTGATTAGAGAGTCAAAAAAGTACGAAAAATTCAGGTATTCTATTGTAACTGGCAATGAGACATGATGTTTTCAATATGATCCAAAAACTAAGCGTCAAAGCTTTTAATGGAAGATCCCAAGCGAAGAAAGACTGAAAAAAAACCGTTTGGAGCAATCGAAAGTGAAGACAATGTTGTTTTGTTTTGATGATTCGAAAGACATAGTGCACAAAGAGTTTGTACCAACTAGTCAAACAGTCAATGCTGTATATTATCTTGGGGTTATGAAGCATGTTTTGGTGCGTATTCGTCGTGTGCGTTCACAATATCGTGAAAATAGTAGCTAGCGTTTGTTACATGATAATGCACCATTTCATCGTTCGACGCTTATCAAATGACATTTAACTATTCACCGAAATTGGCCCCCTGTGATTTCTATCTATTCTCCAAACAAGATTTGCCGATGAAAGGACAGCGTTATGCCGACGCGAAGCCATTAAACAGGCATCGACAGGGATCTTGAAGGACATCTCTAAAGATGAACTTAAAAATTCTTTCGACATGTTAATTGACCGTGAAAAATGTTGTATTGAAGCCGAAGGCGACTACTTTGAATAAAATAAATGAATTTTACCAAAATAGTAAGCTTTTGTTGTTATTTTGAAAAAGTTCGGTTTTCTCTGAGACAAACTGTGTATGTAGACACATATATATTTTAAATAAATACAATATACGGGGTGAGCAATCTCAAGTGTCCTGTAATGGCACCATAAAAATCCCTAAACTAGGGAAATTCGATGGTTTAGAGTTACTGACCCTGATTATGTAGTTCGTTTAGTTTTGCAATGATTTTATATCTCATTATTTACTTCTATTTTTACCAATTTTTTCTTATTTTCATTGATTATTTATAATCTGCATTTACCAATATCAGTCATATCATATGTAGTATTTATTTTCTTTTTGTTAAAAGTCAACACTTATGCACAAATAAAGAACCAACGCACAGTAACAAAATGTAAATCTCACTTGAAATTGTAACATTTAGTACCAGTCATTTAGTGTTATCTGATGTTTGTTCTCCTACGAATATTTCATTTTAAATGGTGAAAATTAAGGCTATGTAGAGAGCTGGTGCTGAAACAATGCTAACAAATTTTTTTCGTAAAATTACTTTCTCAACAAAAATAAGTACTCTCATTCCGTTCTTCCTTGTTTGGGGAATGTGATTTCCGAAAGATTACGTTCGCACATTAAATGGAATTTTCAACTCGCAACACATTCATTAAATTCAACACGTTGTTAAACAATAAACAGGAAAGTAGTTACAAGTGATAATCAGGTGTAGTTAGCGTATCTGATTAAGACGATGTTGAAGTCCTTTCTTTCTTTAATGGAAACAAATTTTCGATTATTTAGCTTATTCTGTATCTTAAGTATATGTAGATACATATGGTAAATGGTGAAAGATCATTGTTGATATCTCATGAATTATTTAATAAAATGTGATAAAATAAATTTCCAATTTTTGTTGCGAAAAAGTACATCTTGAACTCGTTTTACATCTATGGATTTATTGGGCAATTAATTGATCAGAAAGGGGTTAATAAATCAATAAATTTATTAATTTTTGATGTTGCAGTGTCAATGTTATAGAAAGTACATTATTTTTTTTACAAAACTGGCAATATTAAAGATTAAAATTTTCCCAATTTACGATTGTTTACTCTGAGAAGTGATATGCGTACGTAGGATGACTATTCACACCATATTACGTAAAATAATGGTATTTTAAAATGTTCCGTACCCCCATTAAAAGAAAATGAAACTTATTTCGTTTTTAGATTTAAAAAATATGTTTACATTAACAAGCAAAGGTAAAAAGATCACATAAAAACCGACATTTCTCTTTCTATTTGCAAGATAAATTAATCAAGTTACCGACAATTAATCCATTTATTGGTTTGTGACGGCGGATTCAAATCATAGCATAACAAAAGATGGCTTCTTTTAAATCTCTTAACAGTTCGTTTAGTTTTCCATTAACGAAAGTAAGATACGAAAGAGAATTAAATTTTATTAACTACATTGCGAGATACATTGGTTTTGATTCGGAAATATTCATTAGTTAAATTAAGAAAACTTACTTAAAACAGACAATCCGGGATGCCATTTTTTTGTCATCTCAAAACAATCGAAACAAGCAACTTATATGCCGTTTCACACATTTACAAAAAATTTAAATAGTTTTTAAAGAATGCGAATTTGAAGTTACATTTCGGTCCAGAAACTCTATTAAATCTCTGTTAGGAAATGCGCAAGATAAAGTCGAATTAAATCAGAAATAATAAACAATATATCGGTCAAACTAAACGCTCGAATAGGAACTTGGTACAAAGAACATATAGCGCACATTAAGTTTAGGTAATCGACCTGAGAAATCCGGTTTAGCGAAACACGTGCTAGAAAATAATCATAGCGCAACCTAATTATCGTGAATTGGAAAGTTACGAGCGCATATTTATTGGGAAAAATAAAAACCATGTGTTGAACTTTAAACTCTTTCAATTCCTGGTCCGTGGTATTCCTGGTCAAAGGTCCGTAAGTAGAAGCGAAGTGTATTTTAGTATAAGTGTTTTAAGCCTAGGAAACTTATTAAATATTGCCTGAAATAAATCAGTATCTGTTGATAATTATATATAAACATATAATTAAGTTCTTTCACGATGGGAAATTTAATGAAAATTATATTATTTTCTGCTACTCCATCGTTAATTAAATACACAGAAATTAATTAAAAATTTCTGCACTGGAGAAGGACTCGAACCTCTACCTGCCGTTTTCAGCAGCCGTCTAGAACACGGCAGGTAGAGGTTCGAGTCCTTTCTACCTGCCGTTTTCAGCAGCCGTCTAGAAAATAGCAGGTAGAGGTTCGAGTCCTTCTCCAGCGCAGAAATTTTCAATTGATTTCTGTGAATTTAATTAACAATGGAATAGCAAAAAAATAATAATTTTCTTTTAAATCAGTGTATGTTTGGTATTTAGGGTAGTTTCTCTATGCGAGCTTTACCGCGGATCCAGATGCGACACTGTGATTAGTTATCTGCTAATGATGACAACTTAGTCGTCGAAAACGTATACAGAATATGAACATTGATGTGGTAAGGGGTTTTATTTACCTTTTATGATCAATTCAATCAACCATAATTACTTAAGTTTAGTAAATATCAAAATAAAAGACGTCACTAATTGTTCAATGCTTCATTTCTGTTCAACTTTTAATGACAGCAAGCATAATCAGTAATGCACACAGTATATGCATACGTTTAAATGCTATTGGGTTGGCAACTAAGTACTTTCGGTTTTGTAGTATAAAATAAAACACTTTTTTTATAAACAAGGAATAGTTTTTAATCAATTATATATTTTCCATTTTGCTCAATGACCTTTTGCATTCTTTCTTTCAGCTGCGTGATTCCGCGCTCATAAAATTTCTGGCCCTTATCAGCAAAAAACTGAACCAGGTGCGAGTGAAGGTCATCGTCATTTGTGAAAGTTTTACCATTCAAAGAATTCTGCAAACTTCGAAATAAATGGTAATCAGATGGTGCTAGATCAGGGCTGTATGGGGGATGTGGCATCACTTCCCAGCCAAGCTCGAATAGTTTCCCACGAGTGGCCAAAGATGTGTGAGGCCTTGCATTATCTTGGTAAAAAACTACACCTTTCCGATTTGACAATTCTGGCCGTTTTTCTTTGATTGCTTCATCCAGTTTTATTAATTGTTGACAATAAACATCAGAATTGATCGTTTGGTTCCTTGGAAGCAGCTCAAAAAACACAACACCTTTGTAGTCCCACCAAATTGACAGCATGGTCTTTTTTGGATGCAATTCAGCTTTCGATGTGGTTTGAACTGGTCGTGTTTGCTCCATGATCGTTTTCGAACTATGTTACTGTACAGGACCCATTTTTCATCACCAGTGATGATTCTTTTTAAGAAAGGGAAAAATCTCCAGAACGGAAACTAATAGCTTTAATAAAAATCACGAACTACTTTTTTCTGAAGTTACGTCAATGTGACTAGTATCACGCGACAAACGGTAAAGTACAGCACTAACATACGTTATACAAAAAATAAAGCAACGCTCTCTATCAGTAAAAACCGAAAGTACTTAGTTGCCAACCCAATATTTTAGTTACTTAAATTACAAATTATAAATCAAAGAATAACGTGTAAGTATTTTTTGATTTTTGTAACAATTTTAGCGAAGCATACACAACTCAGATAACGCGTGCATACGTCTTTAATTCGACGATTTATTCGCGATACCCCTTTTTATTTACGATACATACGTACATGCTAGAAAGTTGAACGTATTTATCTATTTATACGTTGGACATTGAACTGAACATAATACAAACTAAATACACGTACTACCCCATGCTTTTTTTACGAACAACTCCGACCTAATAGGATTTGATAGCATGTTTAGTTACAATTATCAATGTAACAGATGTAAATAACGCATGCTGTTCGCGAATGGGATTACATCTAGTAATCCCTGATGTTAGGATGAAATGCGTCAGTGATTGTCCGAGTTGGTGTAAAATTTTATTTAATTTAAGTTTGTATTCAATGAAAAGGAGTGTGCGTTTATGTACACGTATCAGCTTAACTATTATTTAAGTGCAACTTGTTAAATAGATTGTAATGGTAAATGGTGTTTAAAAGTGTTCTGTAACACAATAGTCTTTGATAGACGAATGAAAACAAAGTTTCGTTGAGTTGCCATTTATTAAAGATATTACTGCATTCGAAACTTTAAGTGAAAAAAAATATACGAATAAAATATAAACAAATACTTCTGTAACAAATTATAAAATACGTATTATTTTAGAGATATATTTATATATGATATACGAGAGTGGTCCCATAAGTACTCGGCTCGACCTAGAGGTGGCGGTAGTTATTTGAAAAATATCACTGTATTAGAAAGTACACAATCTACAAAGCATATGTTTCAAGTTTGAAGACGCCACGTTATTTAGTATTTGTTTGGCAGCCATCAATAGTGAACGTTTTCAGTGAATTTGTAAAAATGGAGAAAATTGGCGTTACGTGGTACAATATAAAAGCTGAACTAGATTTTGCTCTGGGTGAGTCTGTTCCTTCGTTTACAACAGTGAAATATTAGGTAGGAGAGTTTAAACGACGCCGTACGAGCTGCCAAAACGAGCGTCGCAGTGGTCTACCAAATGAGATGACGACTCCAGAAATGGTGAAGAAAATCCACAAAGCGGTACTGGATGATCGTCGACTGAAAGTGCACGAGCTAGCAGACATAGGCATTTCAAAAAGTGCGGTACATCGCTTATTATCTGAAAATTTGGACATGAGAAAGCTGTGTGCAAGATGGGTGCCGCGTTTGCTCACACTCGAGCAAAAACGGTGTCGTGAAAATGTTTCGATTGAGTGTTTAGTCAAATTTCACAGCAACAAACCAGAATTTTCGCGCCGTTTTATAACCATGGATGAACCATGAGTCCATCACTTCACACCTGAGACAAAAGAACAATCAAAACAATGGACTCAAAAGGGAGAATGGGCTCCAAAGAAGGCGAAGACCGTTTCATCTGTAGGCAAGGTCATGGCATCGGTTTCTGAGATGCACGTGGAATAATTTTCATTTTCATATCTAGAAAAAGGAAAAACTATCAACGACGAGTATTATGTGAACTTATTGCAACGTTTGAGCGAAGAAATCAAGCAAAAATGGCCGCATTTGGCTAAGAGAAAGACTTTTTCATCAAGACAATCCACCAGCTCACAAATCCGTTATTGCAATGGTCAAAATTAATGAATTAAAGTTTGAATTGCTACCTCATGCACACTATTCCTCAGATTATTTTCTGTTCCCAAACTTGAAAAATGGCTGAGTGGTCAAAGATTTTCCAACGATGAAGAAGTGATGTCGGCAGTTAATGGTTATTTTGAGAAGCAAGACCGTTCTTATTATAAAAAGGATATCGAACTTATTGAACATCGCTGGGAAAAGTGTACAGACCTGAAAGGAGATTATGTTGAAAAATAAATATATTTCTTTCCATAATTTTTGTGTTTTCTTTGTTGGGTCGGGTACTTCTGGGACTACCCTCGTATCTTCAAAAATAGAGAGTCACTGAGATTATATAATCAAAGATACATACAGTAATACAGATTGTAAATATACTATTGATTGATAGTTATAAATGGAGTAACTTGACCAAGCATGTTAAATAATCTAAATGAGTAATCGTTTCACGTTTTCTGTACAATTAAAATCACATTTATTTTGAACTTGTTTATTTCAGTTGTTCTCAAAGTAGAACTAATTAACAATTATTACCGTCTTAGTGTACAAAATCCATATTCTAAATGATAAATATTTTTGTGAGTGATACATACAGAAATATTTAATATAAATTATATCATTTAATAGTCATAACTCAAATGTCGAAACTGTAGTTACGCTTAGTTTTAACACAGTGTAAAAGAGGGCGCTCCAAACAACTTACTATTTGAATTGTCTATCAATCGCTTATTGAATACACATATCAGTTTCGAAATATTTAATATTTAACACTGAGAATATGGTCACAACTTTCATTTATTTATTTTTTATTTTTATTTATATATTTTATACACGAAAATCTATACTTACGAGGAAGATCTGTATGTGAATAAAGTTTTTCCATTTCCAAGAAACGAGCGTTAAAAAAATAAGTACCAAAGACAAGATAATTTATTAACAAGCATATACACATAAATATAAAAAAAATACATAAAAAATTAAAACTAATAACTAATATGGCGGTCTAAGCATTGTAACTTCTTGATAGGGGGATTCCGGACCAACACCTCGATAATTCCTATAGATAAATGGACCCATATAAATTAAGTAGACTATCAACACTAACAGCAACATTATAACCACTGCAAGAACTGGTATTAGAACTTTTTGTAAATGTACAGCTTGAGGACTAACCAAACAATTAGGTAAATGTTTCGCTGTCAAATCCATAATTTTCTTATTCCTCAGATTCAGGGGTTGTACGCACCTGCAAAAGAGATAGTTTATAACTAGACACCCGTTTGAAGCAATGTGAAGTATTGTATTCTTAAAATCACAGTGATTTATCACGGTTATATGAAGTAATGTTACTATCTGCAAATTAAAAGTATTTTTCATTCATTCATTTGAAATACATATTCTTCGTTTTAAGTAAATAATTGTAAATTTCTAAATTACATATACAATTTTGTTAACGATGTTTTATGAAAAGATTTTCCATATTTTCATTTATAATGTTGTTAATGTAATGGTTCAAAATGACACTTTTTCAAGAAAATTGACAATTATATGTATTGCAGTATAATAATTTATTATTTTTGCGTTCAAGAGTAAATATTTTACTAGAGTTCGATTATTTAGAGAAGAAACTTCAAGGTCAATGCGCTCGGACGAAATTTGGTATAGGACGAGTCAATTATGCGCTGAAGGGGCGACCCTGTTTGCAGTGGTGTCCATTGTTGTTCGTGTGTTTATAGTGTGTGTGCTGTTTTCGCTGTTTTTACTTGTTAGCTTCATAATTTATATAAAAGACTATTTTTTCAAAACCATTTTATCAGTGGTAAGTGAAAAATTATTACGATTGAAGTAAAAAATATATACAGAAATATTAAAGTTAGGTTAAGTATTGTAATTATATATAAATATATAAATTAGTTTCACGATGGGAAATTTAATGAAAATTATATTATTTTTCTGCTACTCCATCGTTAATTAAATACACAGAAATTAATTAAAAATTACAACATCATAATCGAACTGCGCGTTTTTAAATAAATATTAGATCTGTTCCATAATACGATTTATGGCGTGTTAAAGGACTCGAAGTTACACTGCCTGGTGGCTTAATTGGTAAAGCAGTCGTCTAGAAAACGGCAGATAGAGGTTCGAGTCCTTCTCCAGCGCAGAAAATTTTAATTAATTTCTGTGTATTTAATTAACGATGGAGTAGCAGAAAATAATATAATTTTCATTGGGTTAAGTATTGTTTGAATGCCACCGTGTTACGCCTATGGTAGAATCTCGTCGCGCAGATTTTGACGAGTCATAGTTTCTTCTCTAAATAATCGAACTCTATACAATAACATATCTGTTTCGCAATAAAGTTTGACGTTTGTATATCACTGTTAATTAAGCCGAAGTCAGAATAGTATTTGCATTGAGTTAGTTATTGTTTAACTAAATTTTATATCGTTGTCGTGTACTTAAATGTTATATACAATAATTATGCCTATCATTATGACGAGTACTTAACAACTAACATTTAATCACGTAAGATTGATATATAACCCCTTTCCACATTAATTTTCGTATCTTGTGTACGTATTTCGACAACTTGGTTGTCGTATTTTGACACCATAGTTGTCGAAGTACGACAACTTATTTGTCGAAATACGACAACTTAGTTGTCGAAATACGTATACAGAATTACGACAGTTAATGTGGAAAGGGGTTATATATCAACCTTAAGTGGTTAAGTTAATCAATCACAGGCTCCATCAAAATTACCAACTAACATTTAAAATTAAAACTATTTATGTGTGAAGTTAGGAAACTGAATTTTTGAATACAAGTTACTTCTTAAAATTTGTGTACAATCAAATATCTCACAGGGTTGTTGATCTATTTTGCTAAGACGAATTTATTTCGTTCAAACTGTTTTTGTAATATTAATGCAAACATTTGTTATGCATTTTTTTAAGTATTACACCTGTGGACGTATACGTAAGACGCATGTCTAATCATATCATGGATAATTATTTATTTGCACTTATTAAGAATTCAAAAAGATAAAAAGAGATAAGAAAAAGAACGACATAATTTTTAGCTTGGATAAACACGCAACTATAGTCAAAAAAAATATCGTACAAATATTTATAATATTTTACAGACGTATTTGTTTAAAAAGATAAACAATTAGATAAGAATACAAGAAATCTCGAAATAACTATAATTTATAAACAATATTAGAATATAAGTAATTAGGAAAAAAACAGAATTTATATAATAATAACCTTATCTAAAAACAAAAACCGAAAAAAAAAGTAGAAATCTCGATAATATAATTTTCACACACGTATGACGTAAATTTATGTATTAAAACTAATTCAGAATTCAGATCTCAGAATATCATATCCCTAGATTTAAGTACGTCTATTATTTCAAACTTAAGTTAGATAATGTTAGTAAATACGAGGGAGCGTTTTTAACTGGTGAAACAGTTTCAGTGCGACAGATAGTAGCAGTAGTTGAGTCCTGAAGAAGTCCCATACGAGTGCGTACGAAACATCGGCAGTTATACCAGTGACGCGGTTCCAGCCCGGAAGCCCAGAAGAAGATAGTATGGACCATGACCGCGGAAGTCTACGTACCAGATTACATTCATCCAATTTACTAATCGCTAAACGATTGTATATCGGATATTCGTGATAAAGCAGCCTTTCACATTTTCTCTGCGAAGAAGGTTGGGTATGTATTTTATTTAGTTCAGTAATTTGTTTTGGTTTGTGTTATGCAATGCGTTTACAATAAATCATTTTATATCCAGTCTATAAGTACTTTTTGAAAAAGAGTGTTAACTTGAATCTATGCAATTATATTAAATAATATTGAAGTGGACGCGTTAAAAAATGATAATTATACAATCTATAAAATGAAAATTTGCACATGTCTATTCCAGATGTGAATAATAGGTTAGCTACACGTAGCCTTATAATTTGACATATAATAGTACTCTGTAAATGTGTAATGGGAAACGTCTTATAGTGTTACCTCATAATATTCATTATAGGATATAGGATATACCATACTAACCTCATATTTTCACTCTTATGAAACGATCCATTGAGTAGTTGCATCCATAAAATATTACAATCACATACGAAGGGATTATTTTGCAAATCTACGTAATTCAAATCTTTGAAAAGATGTAGGTAAGTCTGATTAACTGACTGCAAGCCGCTACGAGCCAACGACAATCTCTGCAACTTTATGTCGTCGGGATTTTGCCTTATCACGCCAAAAGCTAAACCGTTCAGCTCTCGTAATCTAGGACAGTTTTCGACGTACAATTCTAACAGATTGGGCATGTTGTAAAGGGCATAATTATCAATAGCTTGCAGGTTTTTCATCCTGTTCAAATGTAAGACTTCTAGAGCGTGGTAGTTGAGATGTTTTACTGATAAGACGCTCACGTTATTTCCCGAAAAGTCGAAATGCGTGACGCTTGTCGGAATTGGCGGGATGTCATCGAAATTATTATCCGCCATGCTCAAGTATTTCAAATCATTCACATCCCCAAAGAACGTGCTAGCAATCGATTTCAAACCTAATCGATCTAAATTTAAGGTTACTAAAGTATCAATCAGGTCGATATCGTCATCAAAAATGTTTTTGCACTCTTCCAAAGACGCTCCCAAATTATTGTAACCTAAATTTAAACTCACCAGGCTGGATAGGGGCGTGAAGATATTCGCTGGCAATTTATCTAATATATTATAGCTCAAATCTAAATTTTCCAATTTTGGTAGACTGTTGAACATTTGCGCGTCCAATTTTGCGAATTTATTATGACTCAAGTCCAGGGACTTTAAATTCGGAAGATTCGCGAAAAATCCGTAGTCTATGTAGTCCAGTTCGTTGTAAGACAAAATCAAGTCTGTCAGGGCGTCACTGCTAAATCCCGTCCTCACACTTGTTACATGATTGTGGGACAAATCCAGTCGGCGAAGATCTCGAGGAAGCTGACTGGTCTCCGGGAAATAATTGAGTTCTATCCATCGACAATCCGCGTTCAATTCGGGAAAATGGGTGACTTCATTCGTTTTATACTCACACCTGCATGTGTTATCCAACTTGCTTAAGTTACATAAATTGTCAACATCCCCCGTACACTGTTCAAATATTAGAATTAACACCAAATAAACACTATACGTTTTGATATACATGATTTCGAACACTAAAATAAATGAAATTTTGATGACCAGAGGAGACGTTACTTAATAAACGTACGTGATAAGAAACTGTTATCAGGAGAATTAATACAGTGATAAAATTTGTTGTTACTTATCATTTTATCATTGAATAACTAGGTAAGTATATATATAAATTTCATTTGTAGAATAATTTCGAAATTAGTCGAGAATTTGTCAATAAAAGATAAAGATAGAGTCCTGAAACAAATAAATTAATTAACCAGTTATCATATGTTATATTTATGATTCAAAGTAACGTATTTTTCATAGTGATTCATAATTCTTAAAATCCAATTTTTTATCCTTAATTTGCAAGCTCAGTGCTTAATAACTTTTTCTTTTATAAGAAACCTTGAAATAATTTCAAGCAATTATAAATCTTTTTTACCAAATTTAAGTTAATAAATTTTTAAACTTTTCGTGAAAAATAAATCAAGAAAACAGGATTAAATAATTAATAGGTAGGCAACCAAAGTTACTCCATTTAAAAGTACCGAAATGTAACCATCTTTTTTTAATGGCGATATTGAAAACATTTTACGATACTTTACTTGGCGGGGAGCCGTTAGAAATTTCTTCATTCGTATGACAGATAAGGATGGAGAATATTACATACCGCTCTATTCAAATCTAATTGTCAAACTTTGCACATCTGACCAGATCAAAAAAGTCTTTTTCATTACGTACGGGACCAACTTCTATGGATTGTAAGACGAATGTCTATACTAGATCTGTTCAAAGTAATTTTGAATAAAACGTCATTCATTTACGTTTTTAAATACCTAAATTTTGAAAAGTGTTTAAAATATTAGGTTTTAGTAATCGGATTTGAAAGAAACATCAAGAATTAGATCATTTAATACTTAAATGTTAGGTAAGGTTATGTTCAATTTTCAAATTAACAGGCATGACTACAACGATTATATTCTTCTGATAAGTATTAAAAAAGAAACTGCACATATTTTATTATTTCGTGTCCCTCAGTATTGTGGAAATATGTCTGTATAATTTTGAACGTATTTCCACATCTTTGTCGATTACAGGTACCAAAAATCGCCAATCGTTTGTGATGCTTGAGCAAAAAATTTTGAATTTAGACTTCATAGTTCGCAAAACAGTAGTTTTGAACTAGCAGAATACAAATTCACTACTTTTTGGAACAAAATCATTCAAAACTTAGAGATAATCCATTTACGCATTCAGAAGTTCACATTTGGACATGGTTTCTTGAGTTTTTTATTCTCTCGCGTCCACAACAAAAGAATTTTAACATCAAAATAGTTTTTAGTATCTTCGTTGAAGTACAATAACTTTTCAAAAGTACTTAGTTTTACATACTTTTAGAGATAATCCACCATCCAAAATTTCACATTTTCCACGTAGACGTGTATCTACAAAATTTTGGACGTGTTTTCGCCTGTTTGTCGATTACAGATACCAAAAACAAAATATATCATTGCATGGAATCGCTAATTTAATCAGGGGTTTATGATATTCGAGCAAAAATTGACGAATTGCATCCGAATCGCCATTATTTTCAATTCTAAACAATATAATTTATTTTAATAATATTCTACAACATAATTTTTACAAGTGTTTTAAGCATTTCCTTTTTTATCCAGAATACGTCTTTATTTTTGTATTTTTTTACTCCAGAAAAAGCAACTCATCCAAAGGTATGACTGTTAAAAATGAATCATAACAGACATTACCTAAATATAAAGGAATTGAGTATAGTTAGAATATGTACTATACTATGTGCAACTAAATTGTATAAATGGATTTTAAAGCTACCAAATACTTCAAGAATGTAAATAAATGTATTTTAATTATATTGTTGGGTTGTTCTTCCAGAAAACATCGTTCAAAATAAGTAGCAAAGTTGACAAAATAAATCTTAAGTCACAGTATACTTACTAAATTAAGATAAATAGTATTGAAAATAAATTATAAATTAAGATATATAACCCCAGCAGGGCAACGATCTTTTCGTATTTCTTCGCCGTGTTTTACAAGGTGCGACACTTTGAAATTATCTGTAGTTAAATGCTAAAAATTTACAATTATTTTACCCTAATGGTTAAAATATCCAATACAAAAGAAGAAAGTTTATAGTTAGAACAAAACGAACAACAAATTAAAAAAATGAATAGTAATTATGTCATACTTTATAAAAAAAATTTGTCCTTTTTTTGTTCACATTTCAATGCACACAGAAAATATTTTTAAACTAATCTTTCTTCATCAAATATCTTCTGCAACCCTACGTATAACAACTACAACTGGTCTATATTCAAGTAATACTCTATTATTCTAAAGAAAACTCCAATGTATATTATTCTATCTTTTTAGCATGTTTGAAAAAATACTACATCCATAGAGATACATATTTAATTTAAGTAACAATAACATAGTTTAGACAATATGTATATTAAATAATAGTGAAAATGCAAATGTGAAAAATTAGAGTTTTAAAAATCACATGTTAGCGAAAATTAAATAATTTACAGCATTCATTTAAGAAACTAGAACGTTGCCACGGCTTTCCGCCGGAGTGGCCTCCTCTTCTTCCTGCTTCAGATCTTCCTGTCCTCGAATACGTATACTATGTTTCTCTTTGTATTCGTTAATTTCAATACCTTTCTTCCCTAATTGCTCGGTTAGTTTCTCTATAAATTCCGTAAGTCTTTCTTTATTCGCTACAAGAACTGGTAAAACGTCTTTAACTTTTCTTTCCGTTAATATTCCCCCGACTAACCGATAACATTTTCTTTCATCACTGACATTTTTCAGAGTTTCTATGACCAATCTAAAATTCCGAAACACATCTTAAACGTAGCATTACGATATTTTGATAGCTGTGCTATTTATACCAAATTTCAGTTTCACAAAGCTATCGTATACAAAAATAGTTTAAACATGTGCGTAATTCTTACTTGTGTTCATTGAGATCCACTTCAAATTCTGAAAGTTTAGTAGCTAGATTACGTTGTTCACTTCTTAAAATATTAAATCCATTTACTATATCTTCCGGTGTTGGTCCTTTTGTTGATTTTTTGTCTTTCTTAGGATCATTTGCCATTTTTGGATATATTCAGACACCGCAAATCAACTTAAACACTAAAAATCATGTGAATATAGCTTATTATGTCAAATTGGAATAGATTTAGATGTCAAAATCAGAATCCTCTTTTTAAAGAAACGTATTAATATTGAATTCCCTAATGTATTTACAAATACTCTGCAAAGTAAATTCCTTACGTTATCTTAATTTTTTTTTAATCAGTCAAGAATGTTGAACCCTTCATCTTACAAAAAAGTTATTTTTTTTTAAATAAAACCAGATCAAAATTAATATACTGTTACGGTAGCCATGTTGATACAAGAATTTATAGACCAATTAATTTCTACAGAAGATGTAGGCGTACTTAAAAATTTTTAAATTTGTGATAAAATGCTCTGACAGCATTCATATAATATATTTTTATGAAATTGTATCTACAAATATTAATAAGTATAGTGAATAATCAAACAAGTGCTTTATATTTAAATGGATTTTAAATTTCGCCGACTACTAAACAATAAGTTATTCGATCCATTTTATGACCTTGTATAGCCAGAAGTGGTGGAAAATGATTACAAGTAATGTACAAAACTTGAATACATCATAAATGTTTACAAAATGTCAAGACTTTCATGTCATTGAACTATATGAGGAACAAGTGCTTTGGGTTTAAAGACCTAATGATATCAGTTACAATTGACTGTATGAAACTAACACTTTTATGGGTAATGAAACAGCACGAGACATGGAGACTGAGTCTGTAAAGTCAGAAAATAGTTCACGGTCTAGGAGATCAAGAGGACATCGAAGTAACTACCGTCAACATTCTCATCGTAGTACTAGAAGCAATAAATCACGTAAGAACGAAGATATGGCCCCATTTCAAACAGCTGTGACTCTGACTCCAGAAAATCGAGATGGCCAAGAAGTAATTGAAGTGCAAATATTACCACAAGATGATAATTGGGGTGAAAATACAACTGCTATTACAGGAAATACATCAGAACAATCTGAATCAACAGAAGATGTGAGCAATTGGCCTGGAGAGCCAGATACAGGTTTAAGTTTTATTTGTCAGAGATATGTAGGTACTGTTCTTACATATGTATTGTCAATTGCTGCATTTTTAAGTCCATTGGCCATGGTTGTATTACCAAAAATTGGGTTCTTTCCTGCTTTATCAACAAGTTTAGGACTTCAGAATAGTGCAAAACTGTTGGCCTGTGGAGCTGAGTGTAAGGGTCAGTTAGTATCACTGGCGTTTAAATTAATAATATTAGCGGTAGGAGCATGGGCTGTATTTTTAAGAAAACCCAATGCCACATTACCTCGAATATTTCTTTTCCGCGCAGCAATATTAGTTTTTGTATTGGTATGTACATTTGCATATTGGTTATTTTATATAGTGCAAGTAACAGAAACTGCACGGGCTGCCATTACTCCCGAAGAATCAGTTGATTATAAAGCTTTGGTGGCATATGCATCCAGTTTGACAGATACTCTATTATTTATCCATTATTTAGCTGTTGTTTTAGTAGAGATAAGACATATTAAACCAGTATATTACATTAAAATAGTTCGTAGTCCCGATGGTGAAAGCAAAGCATATGCAATAGGACAGTTAAGTATTCAACGTGCAGCCGTGTGGGTTTTGGAAAAGTACTATACAGAATTTCCAATTTATAATCCATATTTGGAAAGAATTCCTGTTTCAAAATCTAGAAAAGCATCATCGAGTTTTAAATTTTACGAAGTGGATGGTGTTAACAACAGTAGCATGCAACAATCTCAATCAAGAGCAATGCTAGCTGCCCATGCGAGAAGACGGGATTCTAGTCACAATGAAAGGTTTTATGAAGAACACGAATACGAAAGGAGAGTGAAAAAACGTAGGGCTAGATTAATTACAGCAGCAGAAGAAGCTTTCACACACATTAAACGATTACACAATGACCAAGTGCCTGCAATACCTATGGATCCACATGAGGCTGCTCAAGCAATATTTCCTTCAATGGCCAGGGCCTTACAAAAATACTTAAGAGTAACTAGACAACAACCTAGACATTCTGTAGAATCAATTTTACTTCACTTGGCTAATTGTTTAAGTAACGATTTAACGCCAAGAGCTTTTTTAGAACCATACTTAGTAACAGAACCAGTGTTACAGAATGACAAAGAACAAAAAGACGTTCAGACCTGGGCTTTAATCTGTGAAGAACTCCTTTCTAGACCGATAGGTGATAACATAACTTTTCATTTAAGACAAAATGATGTATCCTTAGTTTGTACAATTAAGAAATTGCCTCATTTTAACATAACCGAAGAAGTCGTCGATCCAAAAAGTAATAAATTTGTGTTAAGATTAAATTCTGAAACATCCGTATGACCAATACAATATGATCGCTTAATATAATAGATTATGTGTACTGTAGTCACCACCAATTTTTCCAATAATAACTTTTCGTTTGTCGATCTCTCCAAATTGAACTCGTAATGTATTAAGTGCATGTAAATTAATCGAATACGAAGGCATTTTTGGCAATTTTTGCAGTGATTGGGGTGTCATATTCATTGATTCTAATTAATTTCTTCCTTTAATCAAATATATATTAGTATAGTAAGTAATAACTAGTTGTGAATCCAAATATTGTATATTTATATAAATAGTATGAAATATTATTTTTCAAAAGAAACTTTTTAATTTTTTATAAAAAAATGGTTGTTATTCTATTTCAATATTTTATGCCGACTTTATATTTTTATGTAATATATTCACACACTACTTGTTTTTTAATCTCCATTAATATACCACATAGGCGTAGTTGTACTTTTGCTCGGAGGCCAAATTATAACTACAATTTTAATTTATTTATCTTAAAGACTGTTGTGATATGTACATGATTTTAACGCTTATTGTATAGGCAACTGTTTCTTTTAAACCTGTCTTGTGCTCAACTACTTCTATCTTTTATAGTGATTACACGAGGATCTTTTGATTTAATGCTCATTCCGTACTTAATAGTTTTAAGAACTCTTCATTCTCGATCATTTTGAATCTTGTACCAATTTTTTAAATACTTTTTTTGTAAGAAAAACTGTTGCAAAGTGGTGCAAATTTTTGATGTATTTATACAATATTTTTTTGTAATAAAAGATTAGTAGTTTTTTATACGAAAATGCAGTATTTAATATTCGATATATGTAGCTTTTTATATAAACGTTTTGTGAACCCGTGTGAAGCAACAATAAAAAAATGTACTGATTTTATAACTGACTTTCATTTCAAAGGTAATTTTGATGGAGCCTGTGGTTGATTTACTTGATCACTTAAGGTTGTTATGTAACCCCTTGCCACATCCATTTTCGTATTCTGTATACGTATTTCGATACGGATCGCGTGCGGAATTTGTTTACGTACGGGTATTTTTACCGTAGTTTTCCAGGTGCGACACTGTTTAATTATCTGCTGATGATGACAACTTAGTTGTCTAAATACGTATACACAATACGAAAATTAATGTGGCTAGGGGTTATATCAACCTTCAGTGATCATGTCTTTCATTTCTGTTATATATATATATATACATACATATAAACTATATCCATAGTAAAATAAAACTGAACTAATAAAAAGCATGAGTAAATAAAAATAATTGTTTAAAGTAAATGGAGCACCCCTAATTTAAAAAAAACCCCACTGTTCCAACTACTGTACCACTCATGCGCACACGTAAGTGGATAATTTCCAAATAGTATTTGTTTGTAGAGGTTATATTTACCTCTACACGTGTTTGAGTGCATTAGATTAATTATTGTTAATTTTCAATATGAAATTCACTTATAAGGTAAGAATAAATTGCAAACACCAACGAATTTATTAAAATAAATGTCTTGTAGTTCTGCAATTTATTGGGAACAGTTTATAAACAAGGTGATTTACTATTTACCCCTGATGGCAATTCTGTGATTAGCCCTGTTGGAAATAGAATATCAATTTTCGAGTTAAGAAGGTAACTTTCTGTTTGCAATAACATAATTTTTATTATAAAATATAATCTAATTACAGTAATAAAGCAACAACATTGCCCATCGAAAGTAGGTATAATTACAATGCATTAGACATAAGCCCAAATGGCTGTACTTTAATTGCAATAAATGAACAGGGTGATGCTTCCATGATAAGTTTAATATCCCAAACTGAGGTGCATAAATATAGATTTAAAAAAAAAGTTCATGCTGTAAAATTTAGTCCAGACGGCAAACACTTTGCAGTTTGTAAAGAAAACAATGGTATGTCTTCATTATTGTACAGAAAAATGATTTTATAATATTTTGTTAGTATTTGTTTTTAAGGCACCAGGATCATTCACTGGTGAATACAATTCTTTTGTTATGGAAAAAGTATTTCACGGAGCTTATGATGTTACAACTTGTTTAGATTGGTCAAGTGATTCAAAAGTAATTGCTGTTGGTTCTAAAGATATGACTGTAAAATTATATCCTCTCGAGAAGTAAGTTTATACCAACATAAGAAACATTAAATTTTCATATCCACATTTATTTAGGTGGGCAAATTTTAAGATATATTCATTGGGCAGTCATACAGATAGCATAGTCGCCTGTTTTTTTGAAAGTAAAAGTTTGGATTTAATATCAATCAGTAAAAATGGACAAACTTGTGTTTGGGAGTCTTCCATGGAAACTATGGATTTTATACCATTTGAAGCACCGCCAACAAAGAAACAGGTTTGTTAGAAGTAATATAAGAAAACAATTCTGTATAAAAATTATTTATAGAAACCTTCTGACGATTTAGAGGAAGATGATGTAGATGTTACTAAAATTCCAGAGAGAACAGAAGAAGAATTGGCGGCGGCATTAGTAGATGTTAGAATAGATGAGTATATTGACAGACAAGATAAACTGTACTATAAGAGAATTGGAAGGTATTATTTGGGAGATCCAGCCAGAAAAGATGATAGGAAGGCTGAATTAACTTCTGCTTCATACCATAAAGCCACAAAGATATTAGTAATAGGTATAACTATAAGATGTTCTATATTATTTACTTCTGTTCAGTATATTGTGTAATTTTTTATATTATTTTAGGATTCTCTTCCGGTGCCTTTTTCATTCGTGAAATGCCTGATTGCACTCTAATACATTCTCTGAGCATATCAGATCAACAAATTACATCCATTTGTTTAAATCCCACAGCCGATTGGATAGCTTTAGGCTGCGCAGGATTAGGACAACTTCTTGTATGGGAATGGCAAAGTGATAACACTAAATTTAAATTGGATAATTTTTATTCAAATGATATTTTGCAGGTGAAACTTATGTCTTAAAACAACAAGGTCATTCGAATAATATGTCATGTGTTGCATATTCAAGTGACGGTCAAATGTTGGGAACAGGTGGTGACGATGGAAAAGTTAAATTATGGAATGTTCACTCTGGATTTTGTTTTGTCACTTTTAATGAACACACCAGTGCTGTAACTGGTATCGCTTTCAGTGGTACGAAGAAATTTGTTGTATCAGCATCACTAGATGGTACAGTACGTTGTTTTGATATTACAAGGTAAATTTAAAGCGTTATTCAGATATTTAAATATTAATGGCAATTTGATCTTAGTTTTTTTTGAAAGTGTTGAACACTCGATAATTTATACCTCTTAAAAAGCCGATGTAGGAAATATCAATGTTGTACAGTTTCATCAAGTTTTCGAAATAATAATTAAAACCTATCAATTCAAGTTTATATTATGTTTTATCTTTAATCACATACAATTATATTTTAACAGATATCGTAACTTCAAAACTTTGACGACACCAAGACCTGTTCAATTAGGTTGTGTTGCAGTGGATACAAGTGGTGAATTCATAGCTGCTGGAGGACAAGATGTCTTCGAGATCTTTTTGTGGTCTGTGAAATTGGGGCGCCTATTAGAAATTCTTAGTGGCCACGAGGGTCCAGTAGTAAATACATGATGTATAACACTTATATTCACATCACTATCATTTTATTTTTAGTCAAGCGTGGCGTTTTCTCCGACTCCTGCAAGCACGACCTTAGCCTCTGTATCTTGGGACAAAACATTACGTATATGGGATGCTATAGAGAAAGGCTCAGCCCACGAAACTATTGATTTATTAAGCGACGGTTTATGCGTTTCATTTAAACCTAACGGTCTGGAAGTTGCCGTCTCCACTCTGAACAGTCAGATAACAATATTTAACATTCGTACCGCCGAACAAGTAGCGAGTATTGAAGGTAGAAATGATTTGGGAAGTGGAAGGTCTGACACCGATTTAATAACTGCAAAACAAACATTAAAAGCAAAGTATGTTGCGGATGACCAAAGTCTAAGAAACAACTTAAGCATTATTTTGGTTGTAGGTCTTTTACGTGTCTTTGCTTCTCTGCGGATGGAGATTATATACTGGCTGGTGGACAATCGAAGAACATTTGCATTTATAATGTCAAAGAAGGTATAATCATTAAGAAATTCGAGATAACGCAGAATCGATCGTTTGACGCCGTCGATGTAAGTTAATTTTATAAAAAAAATTACTTTAGATTTTGATTTAGTAATTGTTTATTGTTTTCCAATTAAATATAACGTTATAGGTAATGCGTCATATTAAACGCAATAATAAATTTCGCGCCCAATATAGGGCTTTCATTAATACTACACATTGACATCTTAATATATTAGGTTGGCAACTAAGTACTTTCAGTTTTTACTGATAGAGAGCGTTGCTTTATTTTTTGTATAACGTATGTTAGTGCTGTACTTTACCGTTTGTCGCGTGATACTAGTCACATTGACGTAACTTCGGAAGCAAGTAGTGCGTGATTTTTATTAAAGCTATTAGTTGTGGGTTAATTTTAAATGGAGTGCAGAAACGAACATTTTCGACATATTTTACTATTTTATTTCTGTAAAGGAAAGAAAGCTGCTGCGGCTCACAAAAAGATATGTGAAGTTTATGGTGCTAATTGCTTAACAGAGCGCACGTGTCAGAATTGGTATAAAAAATTCCGTTCTGGAGATTTTTCCCTCAAAGATGAGCAACGTTCTGGTCGGCCTACTGAAGATGATGATGACCAAATCAAAGTCATAATTGAAGAGGATCGTCATAAAACTGTTCGAGAGGTTGCGGTGAGGCTACATGTATCGCACACAACAATTGAAAAACATTTAAAATGTCTTGGGCTAATTAAGAAGCTTGATATTTGGGTACCTCACGAATTGAAAGAAATTCATTTAACACAAAGAATCAACTTTTGCGATATGCACCTTAGACGAAATGAAACCGATCCTTTCTTAAAAAGAATCATCACTGGTAATGAAAAATGGGTCCTGTACAGTAACATAGTTCGCAAACGATCATGGAGCAAACACGATAAACAAGCTCAAACCACATCGAAAGCTGAATTGCATCCAAAAAAGATCATGCTTTCAGTTTGGTGGGATTACAAAGGTGTTGTGTTTTTTGAGCTGTTTCCAAGAAACCAAACGATCAATTCTGATGTTTACTGTCAACAATTAATAAAACTGGATGAAGCAATCAAAGAAAAACGGCCAGAATTGTCAAATCGGAAAGGTGTAGTTTTCCATCAAGATAATGGAAGGCCTCACACATCTTTGGCAACTCGTGGGAAACTATTGGAGCTTGGCTGGGAAGTGATGCCACATCCCCCATACAGCCCATATCTAGCACCATCTGATTACCATTTATTTCGAAGTTTGCGGAATTCTTTGAATGGTAAAACTTTCACAAATGACGATGACCTTCACTCGCACCTGGTTCAGTTTTTTGCTGATAAGGACCAGAAATTTTATGAGCGCGGAATCATGCAGCTGAAAGAAAGATGGCAAAAGGTCATTGAGCAAAATGAGAAATATATAATTGATTAAAAACTATTCTTTGTTTAAAAAAAAAGTGTTTTATTTTATACTACAAAACCGAAAGTACTTAGTTGCCAACCCAATAAAAACAAGCGTGATTACACCTTTTTTGAAATTTTTCAATTTCACCGAAATAATTATTCGACTTTCAGGATTTCATAAATCGAAGAAAGATGACTGAATATGGTAATGTGGCACTGATTGAAGAAAGAGAAGAATTAGAAGGAGGAAATGTAACTATTAGACTTCCCGGTGTTCGGAAAGGCGATATGGCGGCAAGGAGCTTTAAGCCTGAGGTAACTTTGTGTTACAAACTGATTGAACGATCGAATTAGCCCTTTCAATACTAGCAATAAGTTTTACTATAATAACAATAATACGGTTTATAGGTCAGAGTTTTTTCGGTACAATTTTCCCCGACGGGCCAAGCATGGGTTGCCGCCACCACCGAAGGTTTATTGATCTACGCCTTAAATCAAAATTTGGTTTTCGACCCGTGGAATTTACAAATAGGAATTACTCCTGAATCTGTAAGAGAATCAATATCAAATAGGGACCATACCAACGGTATGTTAGTACCAGTTGTGAACGCCTTCGTACTTTTATTAACATTCATTACAAAATTCTCATTTCACGTTGCAGCTTTAATGATGGCCATGAAACTCAACGACCCCAAATTAATACAAGAAGTTATCGAAAACGTTCCTCTGAGAGATGGTATATCTAGTTTATGATTACATTTTGTTTCTTTTTTTTAACTAACTATTATTAAAGTTGAATTGACGATATCAACATTGGGAGAACAATACGTAGAAAGATTATTACCGACTTTAGCCAATTTGTTGGAAACATCAAGGCATTTGGAATTTTATTTACATTGGACGCAACACATTTTGACTTATCACGGTCAGAGGATTAAACCCCAACAAAATATGCCTTCTTTAATTTCCCTACAAAAAAGCTTAACCAGGAAACATGAGCAATTAGCGAAAATGTAAGTATGTGGGGTATCTATCGTTGTTAGTTTGTTGAATGCGACTTCATTTTATTATGTTGCAGATGTGATTTTAACAAGTACACCATGCAATATATAGCAAGACAAGGTGCCTTAGCTGCTAAAGATTATAAAACAGATAATGAAAGTTATGAGACCGATAATGATGATCAAGATTATAAAATGGAATATGAGTCGGATTAACCCCGTACTTGTATTATAATATTATTGTTGTATTTATTTTAATTTTATACAAAAACTAGTTTTTATTTGTTGTTTTTATTTCTTAATAAAATATAATTCCATAACAGGGAAATTAATAGCTCATAATTGTTGGTAACTAAAACGTGCCATATACATATTCTTTGATACATGTCCAATAACGTATAAATACAATTAATTTATAATTAAATCTCACGATAATAATAGAGAAACCATTCTTCAGGCCATATCGCATAACAAATCTGTAGTCACAATTTATGCGAAGCCATAACCAATGTGTCTATTAAATATTTACTTTTTGCTTCAAGTTTCATTTGATTTCAAAAGACAAACAAGCTCAAACGATTGCTTGTGTACTTACTGATTCACCTTTTTCTTTCAATAATAATTCTATGATTAAATTAAATTTTATTTAATGCTATTATTTTACATTAAAATATTATTGTACTTTTGAAGATAAGTAACGGCCAATAAAATAGCATAAAAATTAGGAAAAGTATCGGAAAAATTATCCTGGAATATCTATCTATTTCGCACCATAATATTTTCTCCTTTCCATGTTTCTGTAACAGAAGAACCAAATACTTTACAAAGTTGTAGTTTATTAGGTACATATTTACGTTTCTCCAGTATAATTTTACAAGTCCACAATTCGAAGCTCTTCCGGTCCTTGATTTTATTTTGTTGTTCGCACTGCACCAAGGGGTGATTGTTCTTTCCTGAAAAATAGATATTTAATGTGTTCAGTCGTATTGCTTGCTAAATTTTAGTATTGATTTTTAAAATGTATTACGAACAATCATGTAGTTATCCATACCATGTGTTGTGACTGTTCCCGTCTTTTGAAGCTTTCATACTCTTTGTCCAGCACTTTAACGATTACAAATTCACTTAAAGCAGCAAATACGAATATCATACAAAAAGCCATCCACAGATCGAGCGCCTAAAATTGCCTTTGTAATATTAAAAAGTGCATTACTCCTTATTAAAAATGTAAAGTACTTTTACATATGCTACTGGAGGAATGTCAGTTCTTAATCCAGTGAACATAGTGACCAATGTTAATAAGCACGTTACCAATAATG
>JAVIWB010004241.1:0-54801 GCA_031893035.1 Dermolepida albohirtum | reverse complement strand
TTAGAATTTATTTGATTTTTTAGAATATTTATTTTCGTTTCACAAGGGTTTGCTTTGAAACTTCGTTTTCCCTTAAAAATCGAATGGGGCGCGATATAGGGCTCAGTTCACGTCTGGCAGCCCTGTTTGTACTGGAAGCCCTATATATATATATATATATATATATATATATATATATATATATATATAAACTGTTTTTATATGTAGTAGGTATATAGAGTTTATTAATCAATTGTAAACAATTTTGAATATTTATTATTCTATCTGCCTCACCATGTCAAATACTCACGAGCCGCCACTGGTTTTAAGGTAGGAGATGTTCTTAAATACCGGAAGAATTTTCTAGATTGTCAGAAGATTGGGAACAACGTTGTAAATATGTAATTAATATTAAAGCTAAATAAATGGATCTAATCCTTTAAGACAATTATTATACCTGAAGTTTTATTAGGGTATTGTCATTCATTGTGAATAATAGGGTAATCGCATAATTATTTTTGAATAAGCTTTTGTAGATTTTATTGTTTACTATGAAACTATTTCTTACTAGAGAAATAAATGTTATAATTACGACTTTTCTATAGAACGGTAGTGTATATAGTTATTTTTGTAATTTACATTTTTCGTATGTGGGTAGCAAAGCAGATATTTTCTTGGTTTGTAGAATTTTCTTTGAAATTTCGAAAGAACTCAACTTTAAAAAAATATTTAGATGTTTATATACAACTATTGCATTGGCTCAAATAATTTTCTTTATGAAAAGAGCACCATATAAATAGATAGTTGATACATTTTATAATTATTATGGTAGTATTCGAAATCAAAGAATAAAATTGATATAAATAACATGTGTTTTATTTAAAAAAGTTAATAAGTTGTGTACAAAATAATTCTACATTTATATAGTAATACACTGATTTCTGTTGAAATGTGTTAAGAATTTATTACGCTCATTGTGATAAAATTTGTTCCTGAATATTTTGCAAATCATTATACAATAATTCCACTTTACCATTTAAATAGCTTGAAACTGCTTGAAAGTTAGTTGTTGGCTAGACCGCAGAGGGTCGTTTTGTCCACAGAAATACTTAAAACTTGTGTTATCCTGATGTTTAGTTTCTATGATTTCGATCTGGCAACACTGCATATAACTTTCTATTTTGTTCGTTGAATATATGCAGCAGCTTTTTAATTTACATAAGGTCTTACACTCATTTGTATTTTATTTACATCATATCCTACAGCCTTTAATAAAGAAGGTATCTACATTGTGTTGTAAGGTAAGATAGGTCTTCCTCACCATTCCTTTTCATTGTTTGTAGTATCAAAGATATATATATATATATATATATATATATATATATATATATTCTGTGGTATCTGAGAGAATCCCCTATCTAATAAAGTAATAAATAATAATACATTAGTTAGCAAAATATACAGAAGTTATTGGATAGATTTACACCATATACAAAATTTTGTGATATTTACAATTCTAAAGAAAATGGTAATAATTTTAACACTATAATTTGTTTATTATTGGTATATCAATATAAATCTTATGTATTTTTGCAGAAATGGGAAACAATCCAGTAAAAGAGGGAGATGTCATTTTATCTCGTCGGGAATATTTAGATAAATTACAATATTTTGAATCTCTTAAAACTATTATTGAACAACAAAAACTAGAAATGGAAAGATTAAAAATAGAAAATAAAGTATTACAAGACACAATTAAGGAAATGCAATCAAAATATGATGGGATAAAGGGGGAGAAACAAGTTTTAGAAGTAAATCTTTCCAAATATGAATCTTTGCCTACTTGTAAAAGCATTTTAAATATTAATGAACAGATAATAGAATTTGAGCAGGATATACAAATATTTTTAAAGACAGATGATAAACCAAATTTTGAGCTAGTAGAAGAAATAAATAAATTAAAAAAAAATGTCAATGATCTAAAACAAAATATGAATGATTGTTTAGCTTCGTTACCAGAAATGAAAGCAAAGGAATTAGAAGAACTTGAAACAGCTTCAAAAATTGAGCAGTTAAGTTTTGAGGAAAATATTAATATCAAAATAGAAAATCTTAATGAAATGCTTGAAAAATTAAACCAAATGAAAGAAAAAATACCAAATTTAATTAATAAATCTTTAACATCAATTGACAAAGAACTAATGACTAATAAGGCTGTTTTCAACAATATGAAAAGTGACCATGTAAATGCCAAGTACAAAAAAATGAAGGCAGTACTTGTAGAACAAGAAAATATTTTATTAAAACATAGCTTAAATATTTCTAGAGGTAGGTAACCAACTTATATATATATATACAATTACTATTTTTATATGAATTTTTGATATATATATATAATTTAGAACTCATAATAATAAATTTGAAAAATTGATGTCTTATTCATAATTTTTATTGTAAGTTAAAATTTTGTATTCCATGCTTTACAAGGTATGTAGGTCTAGGACAAAATTTCATAGCAGTTTTAATTAATTTATACCAATGATTATAAAGAATAAATTCCAAAATAAACTAGTAATAATATTAATCTTAGGTGAATTATTTCTATAATGTATTAATTACAGAAAAGAATGATAATCAAAAGCAACTTAAATATAATGAAGATGATCGACAATATAGCCTTATATTTTGTAACATCATTGAAGAATATGTTGATGGTAGAAGTGATTACGTAAAGATTCAAGAGGTTATAAATTTTCTCACAAATGGTCAAAATCTAGATATGAAATTTGTTCGACTTGGTTGGAGAAAATTGAGACCTCGGAAATTAAAAGTTATGTTTTCTTATATGGATCCCGTGCGCGTTATTTTGAGAAATAAACATAAGCTGAAAGATAGTTTTTTTTCTGCAATAAGAATATATCGTGATAAATATGACAATACTAATCCAGCTAACAATAATATTAGCTAAATTAGTTTTGTAAGGGAATGGAAAACATATTTTTCATCAGCTTGAAAATATAGACATATATATTAATTATTAACATATGATTTCATTTCTAAAGCAGTTTCTAGTGATAAGCATTATATGAATTGTCTGTATATGTTATAGTCAGTGTTGCCATTATCAAAACTTGATAAGAGTTCGATTATTTAGAGAAGAAACTATGACCCTTCAAAATCTGCGCGACGAGATTCTACCATAGGCGTAACACAGTGGCATCCAAACAAGACTTAGCCTAACTTTAATATTTCTGTATATATTTTTTACTTCAATCGTCATAATTTTTCACTTACCATTTAAATAAAGATAGAACTGATAAAATGGTTTTGAAAAAATAGTCTTTTACATAAATTATGAAGCTAACAAGTAGAAACAGCACGCACACTATGAACACATGAACAACAATGGATACCACTGCAAACAGGGTCGCCCCTTCAGCGCATAATTGACTCGTCCTAAACCAAATTTCGTCCGAACGCATTGACCTTGAAGTTTCTTCTCTAAATAATCGAACTCTATATGATAGATGCATTTCAAATTCTCTATTTACTTGTACCAACCTTTAAACATTGATCTTATTGCCATATCACTTGTTTAATAAATAAAAAGGCTATTTGTACAAAGTCAATGTGTATATATTGTTTGGGAAAATGGTTCGCCTCTTTACATCTAGACATTCACAAGTAGGGATCATATGCAGTGTATTGTGTAATGTCCAATTATGCAGTGTATTTTCTACATACAAAGGATACTAGGAAAGTTTTGCAATACAGCTTTGTTTATTTAATTTTTTCAAAGTAATTTCCTCTACACTCAATACACCTCTTTATCCTCCGAAACCAACCTTTAAAGCAGTTCTGCCAAGTTCCACTAGGGAGTAAAGCACACTCGTTGTCCCAAGCCTGCAGAAAGTCCTCATCACTGCAAAACCGCTTCCCTTTTAGCTTCATTTTCACATGCGGGCACAGTGCAAAGTCGCAGGGAGTAAGATCTGAACTGTAGGCAGAGTGCTCGAGAAGTTTCCATCCTGTCGTGGTCAAATATTCGGTGCAGGATTTGGCGCGGTGAACTGGAGCATTATCGTGATGGAGGCACTGTTCAGTATACCACTTAGCTGTGACTGTCTCCTGTGTGTCCAAAACGACGCGTTCCATAATTCCATTCGATTTGCAAAATACAGGTATCGTTTTCTTCTTTAGAGATCGGGATTTTCTGACAACTACGGGTGTGTCCTCATCATCAAAGACCCAAATTTTGTTTTGAGCTTTGGTCGGCACATCGTAATAGTACAGCCAAGTTTCGTCACCTGTCACAATGTTGTTCACATGCCGAGATTGTCCCTTATTAAACTTTTTTTTAGCATCTCCCGGCACCAAGTCGAACGTCGTGTCATCTGCTCTTCAGTCAGTCGATGCGGCACCCAGAGAGAACAAAGTTTCTTCACGTGCAAATAATAATGCAGAATCGAACGAATTGCTGATGCATTTAGGTCTGAAGTACCCTCTATCTGTTGGTAGGTCACTTGCCTGTCCTCGCCAAGCATTTTCCTCCCGGTAGTAACGTTTTCCTCCGTAACTGACGTTCGTGGCCTTCCCGGCCTCTCAGCATCCTCCACAGTTAAATTTCCGCTTTGGAATTCTCTATACCACCTGAATATCGTTGTGCGATGTGGACAAACATCACCTAGTGCAAGTCATTTCTTCGAAGCACTGATCTATGTTTAAACCACGCACGAAATTATAACGCAAAACTGCCTCATTCCGTGACCACGATGCCATCGCAAGCGATTTTCACTCTCACTGCTAATGAATAACTGAGCCCATCGACATAGCGCAGCGGCTATTATGCACGTATGAAAATGTCTCAACATGCAGCAACAAGCAGCTTTCTACGATTCAGTGTTGCGTCATATTGCAAACTTTACTAGTACCCTTTGTATTATGAAGAGATTACTTTTAATGTCTGAGAAAGCCTTTCAGCACTAAAAAAGAGGTAATATTATGTAGAAGACACTGCAGCTTGAAACCTTTAATAAAACTTAACAATTTGTTGCAGAATTTTCAAAATAAAAAATAGCAGAGTAATAATTTTCTGTTGAACTAAATACATTTAAAGCTTATTTAGTATAATTTAATAGAGCATTAGTCTTTCCATTTGTTTCAATCAATTTGTTAAAATAGTATATATTTCAAACATTGAATTTGAAAAAATCAAATTGCTTCTAATCTATTTAATTAATGTAAAGATTTAATAATTGAGTAGTACAATGTAATTGATATATTAGGGTTCTTTTAAGCAAATTAAAGTTCTACTGACTCGATGCCTGAGTGGGGCACTGTTTAATAAAAAATTTTTATTCGTATGGTCAGATTCAAATATACTCAGCCAGGTAATAAAAACTCTTACCACACTAGTATTTATATTCTAGATATATATTTTGAGAACTAAGATGCTATCTTTAATAGGAAAGTAAGTAGAGTGTTGAACATGAGTTCTCAGTGAAACTATACAGAACAAATTGCAAAACACTACTAGACCTCAACGTGAACAAGTATTTATCTGGAGGTCTAGACACACCAATTACTATCACATATATTAATGCACTGTTTGCTAAAGACATATTTTTAATTCTGATTTTCATATTTTATTTTTGAATGCCTTGTTTATTATATGTGTAATTTTTTATTCATAGTTTTTTAATACATCTTTGGTCAATACGCATTTGAACACATAGACTATTTCCTCGAATATTCTCTTTTATATTCACTTACACTTATTCTATTCTGTTTCATCTAATTTCTAATATCGATTAGAAATTTAAGCTTGCTTGGTAATTATAATCAATGTATTATTTTTCACGTCGTCACAACCCCTTTAATTATATCGCGCCTCTTAATTATTTATAATTTTTGGCGTGCTTTTTATGTATCCTGATTGGTTTATTTCAAATTAATCAGTCTTAACACATCGCACAGTTTTTCTTGGCTCATACTATTTTGTACAATGTTTTTATTTTTTTAATGTTCAAAATATCGTCCGCTCTACACTTTTCATCGACAATATCTATGTACAATATAGTTAATAATTTTCTAGATTCCGAAAAGGTATTATTAAGCTTGTTTTTAATGAATACTCCAAGTATTAGTAAATTTCCAAAACATTGACAAATATCATCACTTTCGCAAATAACTCCTAGTTCAATTTTTAAATTCAGGTCATTTGTACAGGGAAAGTGAGTTTTGGTCAATTTTAAAATATCGTCCGGAAAATAATTTTTAAGACAAATTCTATAACTTTAACCAACATTATTAATTTTCGACATATGTACTTTATACAGCGTGTTCCAAAAAAATATACGTATTACAAAGTATTATTTTGTCCAAACTATTGATCGCTGCGCCTCGGCTCGGCTATTGGAGGAACGAATACATGGTGTAGTTTATTTAATAGCCACTAGATATCAGTTGTCTTCTGTTTTTCTTGGTAACCGCCATATGTTTAAAATGGCTACTCCGCAGCAGAAATCATTTTGTGTTCTCGAGTTTGCGAAGTGCAATTCCATGATTACAGTGCAAAGACGTTTCAGGTTGAGCTACCAAATTGATCCTCCGAATGGGTGGAACATTCGCAGATGGTATCGACAGTTTGTAGATACAGGATATGTATGTAAAGGGAAGAGTCCTGGCCGCCCTCGTGTTTCTGAAGTAAATGTTGCACGAATTCAAATTGCTTTCCAACGTAATCCTTCAAAATCAACTTGTCGTGCCAGTTGGGAGTTACAACTGGCTACAACAACAATTTGGCGTGTTTCAAGACATCGGTTGGTTATGAAGCCGTACAAGTTACAGTTGTTATAAGCTCTGCATCCTGATGACTAACGGAAACGTGTGGCATTTTGTAAGGAGATTCATGATGCTATTGATAATGATAACACTTTCGCACAACGCATCGTGTTCAGTGTTGAAGCGACTTTCCATGTTTGTAGTCTGGTAAACAAACACAACAAACAGAACCCCCATGTAGGCATTGAACATGTACGAGATTCGCCTAAAATCAATGTGTTTTGTGCTATATCCCGATCATCTGTTTACGGCTCATTCTTCTTTGATGGAAATACGGTTAACGGTCAGCAGTATCTCGCTGTTACAAAATCGGTTGTTTCCGAGGCTGCACGAAGACAACTTCATTTTTCAACAAGATGGGGCACCCCCTCACTGGAGTCGCCAAGTGCGTGAATATCTGAATGAAACCGAACCGTGGGATTGGTCGTCAAGGAGCTGGCAACTTAGCATGTCTCAGCTGGGCTCCACGGTCACCGGATTCGACACCCTGTGATTTCTTTCTGTGGGGTTTCGTTAAAGACAACGTTTATGTACCACCACTCCCACAGAACCTGGAAAAGTTGAAGAACCGGATCCGTACTGCCATAACATCAGTGACGAAGGACATGCTTGCCCGAGTATGGGAGGAATGTGAGTATTGATGTGATATTGTTCGTGTCGCTGATGGAGGACGCATTGAACATCTGTAATCTGAACTCGAGAAGTTCGTAAATATGTGTGTAAAGTTTCATATTCGTATGCCTTAAAGTTTAATAAATATATGCATTCGAAATACGTATATTCTTTTCGAAACAGTCTGTATTTAAAAAATAATGCAAAAATGATCTTAACTATGTTTTTGACCTAGTAGCAACCTCAAGATTCTGTGTATGCATTTAAAATAATAGGGTTACTGGTGGACAGCCGCCCAGTTTTTATAGACATATAGGGGTCGATCCAAATTATATTCATGAGTAATTGCCGTTTTACACTGAAAATAAATGTAATAAGTTATTTTGGTTGTCGTGTTTCATATTCAGAAATTATTGAGAGGTTATCGATCAAATTACCTAAATGAGAAGCTGTTGTTATTGAAATGAAAATTAATATTTAATAGCTTACTTGCATTTACTATAAACAATAACGCGCAGCACAATGCAGAATAGAATATAATATTTGATTGAGATAAAGGTACTCATTGGCTTCTACGCTGTGATAAGTCAAGAATATGGTGTCGTAAATTGTTATACTATAACCGGCATTCCCCAACCTTTGGGTTACGACATAATATTTGGTCACACCGAAATTTTTATGGGTCCAGAAATGATGGAGAGACATTATACAGACTAGCAATCGGCATCTCTCTTCAATGAGTGAAATGTTTGTAAAGGAGAGTTCCATTTTGTTAAATCGCTAAATATATACAGGCTGGCCCAAATTTACCGAAGGTGTTTGAATTCCTTATAACTTTTTTATTATAATCTTTTTTATTTCTTTTCAGTATTTTGTAAAGGAGACTTGGGGAATTTAAAATGGAACAGTACACAATTGAACAACATGCCCAAATCGTTGAACTTTATTTTTCGAATCAACGGTCCATTGTTTTGACTCAGCGTGCATATAGTCGTTATTTGAATGTGCGGTTTGGACCCTAAGTGTCAACAATAAACCGTCTGGTTGCAAATTTTCGTAAACAAGGGGCAGTAATTAACCTTCCTGGTGCCAACAGACGACGAACGGTGCACACGGATGACAATATTGAATGGGTACAGGAGAGTATTCAGGAAGATGGAGAAACATCAACCAGGAGACGTTCGATACAACTTGGCCTCTCACGAGGGTCGCTGCAGAGAATTTTGCATACAATAAGAATGTTTCCATACAAAATTCAGCTTGTCCAAGAATTGAAACCGACAGATTACCAGCAACGACTTGATTATGCAATTTATTTCCGACAAAAACCAGAAGAAAATCATGATTTTATTCATAATTTAATTATGAGCGACGAGGCCCATTTCCAGTTAAATGGGTTCGTTAATAGGCAAAACTGTAGGATATGGGCTACGGAAAATCCAAGAGTAGTTCAACAGCGACAATTACATCCACTTGAGTGTACTGTTTGGTGCAGTGTTTTGTCGGAAAGGATAATTGGCCCATATTTTTTGAAAATGAACATGGTGTCGTCGTTTCCATCACTGGTGTTCTCTATCGGACAATGTTGGAAAATTTTTTAAGACCAGCCGTGGAAAACCATCCGCAAGTATGGTTCCAACAGGATGGAGCCACAGCGTACACTGCGAGGGATACAATTGCTCTTTTGCGCGACATCTTTGGTGAACGAATTATTTCGCGTACAGGCGATTTTAATTGGCCTCAGCGTTCACCAGATTTAACCGCTTCAGACTTTTTCTTTGGGGTTATTTGAAAGGAAAAGTCTATATTAATAAGCCTAGAACCATCCAACAATTAAAAAACAATATACGCGACGAAATCAATAACATAACACCTGAAGTTTTGCGAAAGGTTAGGGAAAATGTTTTCAAAAGAGCACGAATATACGAAGCAGAAAATGGCCACCAATTGCGAGATATAATTTTTCATAATTAAATTAAAAATATTCTCCATTAATATACTGTATTAAAAAAAAAAAATTATAATTATGTCTTAAATAAAAAGTTATAATGAACTCAACTCGGTAATTTTGGGCCACCCTGTATTTGGGTCGCGGTATTAGTACAAATAAATTTTTAGGGTCATTGTGTGAAAAGGTGAAATATTGTTACATACAGTGTGATTTTAAATAACTCACGATAGTTTGAATATGTCCCCATAATTTTTAGTGTATTTCCATTTCGAGATTGGCAATCATAACAATATATTTAATTTTCAATGTGAGTATCAGTGACAGCGCATTAATATTTAAGTTTTTGTAGGTTTTGGTGGGTTTTTTCGTTAGTATTTTCATTAGTTTGTACTGTTCTTTTTAAAACTACTGTCTGAGAGTGTCTTTTTGTTTTGGGTAAGTCCAACAGAAAATTGAAATTGCGATAATATATCTTAAACTTTGAAATAATATGCCTTCTATGACTGGGTAAAAGTACATCTGTGTTTAGTTTCAATAGAAGACAATAATATTAGAAACCGGATTCGAGCAAAACACCATAAATCAATTCGAAGCTCAGCTACTTAAGTAGGTGGACGCTTCTAATTCATGTTTAATTGATGTTTTAAGTTTATTGTACAGATCTACGAACAAAACTCCATTCTTTCTATATTATTTTCACGTTCCATTCAGTGCAGAAATGGCAGCGATGTTTTGCATCATTGATTCAATTATTGCTATCGCTTCCAAATATCTTCGTTACAGACTTTAGTAGGACATGCTTATAAATTTGTCTGCCTCTGGTGTGCATTTCATCCAGCGCACCATTAAACACCCAGCGAATGTTTAATTTTACGCTGGATGAAATGCACACCAGAGGCAGACCAAGCACATCTTACAGGAAGCAATGCCCAAAACAAACTTTTATCAGTGAACACAACATTCGACTATAGGAAATTTATATTTTCGGCTGCCTAGGCCCAGTTTTGGCAAATGGCTTTCCCAGGGCAATTGTAGCTTCACTTCTGATATATGCTGTTTTGTTGTGTTAATGCTGACATCGATCCCCTTCGTATCTAGTCTGCCCTGGGTTACACACTGCTTCAACATTGGGTTGCGCTTGAAAAGTTGAACGATTGGTATGTCCTCTTTATTAGTAATATTTCTGTTTTTCTCAACCGGATCGGTTTTTGTATATGTTTAATTTACTTTTCCATGTACTTCTTCGACTTTTTAATCACTTCTAACAGCGGTATATGGTAAACGTGGTACGTTTTTGCAAAGCAAGATCGCTTTGAACTGCTTAAGTCGCGGTCATATCGTAAATGTGCGTTTTTTACAAGATTTCAAAGACCACTAAATTGAACCAGTATTTCCCTGCTACAGTCTCATGAGTATAATACCAAAAAAAGAGAAAGGAAAAAATCATGAAAACTTACAGTGAAAATGCGTCTACTTTTTTTTGAACAGACTGTAAATAAATTATAATTAATTAGTAACTAATCATCCTTTTTCGTTTTCATAAAGCCTTTACGCTATTTTTGATTAAATCATTCATTGTCATTTTTACAAGCTCAAGCTCAAGATTACCTATAAGTCCAGCTTAAGAATAAATTTTTCTATGCCATTTTAAACGACACTGGCATTCATTCAGAAATTGTTTTGAGCAAAAAAATGTATTACAGCTGTATCTGTTGGCTCAGGCGCAAGTTACATTATTTCGTTTCATTTGGCTTGAAAATAATGCATTGTGTATTACTGACAGTTAAATGTTTCACTAATAAGCATGCATATAATAAACATCTTATTGAAACATATTTTCATAGTTAATATTTTGTGGTATATGAATTTTTTACATAAAGTTCAGTCATTAAATGTATATACAATTGGTAAGTGTAATATATATAGATGTTTTGCTTTAATATAACAGAATATTCGAATTTTAAATTTTTACGTGGATGCTAAACAAGAATTTTCTCTAATATTTTACTAACTTCAATATTATTTAAAATAAGTTGAATATGTCTCTCAGACCAAGAGTGATTAATAATTATATTCGGTAAATGAAATAGTTGTGGTTTCGAATTCATTAATTTCACACGAAAAATCTTTGATTTTAGCTCCATAAAAATATTTGATGCATTCATCATTAATAGGGCTTTTTTCAGTAACAATTTATAAATTATTATTACAAATTGCAAATCATTTACTGGTTAATATTTTCTAATTATATAATTTCAAATTATTAATGTTTAAGAATGTAGTACTACAGTAGTAGTAGTAAATAAAAAGCGTTTTCTTAAACTTGTAAACATTGTCGCGAATAATTTAATTTTTTTGCAAAGAATAGCAATAAAATACTGAACCTTTCACACATTTATGTGTATGAGGTATGCAAAGACGTCTACAAAGGGTACTAGGAAAGTTTAGCAATATGACGCAACAATGAATCGTAGGAAGCTGCTTGTTGCTGCATGTTGAGACATGTTCATACGTGCATAGTAGCTGCAGCGCTATGTCGATGGGTTCAGTTATTCATTAGCAGTGAGAGTATGAAGTGCTTGCGATGGCATCGTGGTCACGAAACGAGATAAGGGCAGTTTCGCGTTATAATTTCCTGCATGGTTTAAACATAGACCAGTGCTTCGAAAAAATGACTCTTGCACTAGATGATGTTTGTCCAAATCGCACAACGATATTCAAGTGGTATAGAGAATTCCAAACGAGAAATTTAAATGTGGAGGATGCCGAGAGGCCGAGAAGGCCACGAGCGTCAGTTACGGAGGAAAGCCTTACTACTGTGAGGAATATGTTGGGCGAGAACAGGCGGGTAGCCTACCAACAGATAGAGGGTACTTCAGGCCTAAATGCAGTAGCAATTCGTGCGATTCTGCATGATCATTTGCATGTGAAGAAACTTTGTTCTCTCTAGGTGCCGCATCGACTGACTGAAGAGCAGATGACACGACGCGTGACTTGGTGCCGGGAGATGCTAAAAAAGTTTAATAAGGGACAATCTGGGTATGTGAACAACATCGTGACAGGTGACGAGACTTGGCTGTACTATTACGATGTGCCGACCAAAGTTCAAAACAAAGTTTGGGTCTTTGATGATGAGGACACACCCGCAGTTGTCAGAAAATCCCGATCTGTAAAGAAGAAAATGATAGCTGCATTTTTCAAATCGTTTTGAACACACAGAAAACAATCACAGCTTAGTGGTATACTGAACAGTGCTTGCCTAAAGTCATTGGATCTATGAAGAATCTGCGGCCAAAGTCAAGAATGGACACCTGGTTCCTCCATCACGATAATCCTCCAGCTCACTGCGCCAAAGCCTGCACCGAATATTTGACCACGACAGAATTGAAACTTCTCCAACACCCTCCCTAGAGTCCAGATTTTGCTCCCTGCGACTTTGCACTGTTCCCGCATGTGAAAATGAAGCTAAAAGGGAGGCGGTTTTCCAGTGATGAGGTCTTTCTGCAGACGTGGGACAACGAGTGTGCTTTACTCCCTAGTGAAACTTGGCAGAACAGATTTAAAGATTGGTTTCGGAGGATGGGGAGGTGTATCGAGTGTAGAGGAAATTACTTCAAAACAATTAAATTAACAAAGCTGTGTTGCAAAACTTACCTAGTACTCTTTGTATCTGCAGTTAGCAAGAATATATTTAGGTTGACTCTACTAGAGTCCAGTTTTTAAACTAATGGCACTTGCTCGATTTTAAAGATTAGGAAGAAGTATCATGAAATGAGTCAGATGGCAATAGGTTGTGTTGTCTGTAGTACTATCTGCAAACATAATGTCCTTTTAATATAACTTTATTATTCAGTTTTCTTTTTACAGTCATCGTATGCATTATTTTGTTATTTATTACGAGTATAATTTATTTGAGTTTACGTTTTCTTCAACAAAATTACTTTTTTTGAAAAATAAGCAGGAAACAAATTTTAAAAATATATATAATTATTTTTATTCATATATAAACTCTAAACAAAAGTCATATTTCTTATTTGTCATTAATTTTAATCTTATCTTTAATTGATGAATTTATTTCTATAAATCGAGCATTAGAAACCTACATTTTCATTGTACTGTGTTTCAAAAAGAGAGAGACAAATTTCTAAACAGATCCCAAGCCCAAGTTACGACCTATAAAATTCGTGAAAATTTGAATAGAAAAGTAAATCAATCTGTAGTATTGTTACATAATCCGCACATTAAAATTCTTGTGTTTATGTGTGTAGATAAGATATTTATAAAGAACATGTAATTTTATTTATTAATTTAAAAAATCAGGTAATACATTATTATATATACGACTATGTGATTTTGCCTTGCTCTCATCCAATAAGAATTAAGTATCATTTGAGTCCCTTTAGAAATTTGTCTCTCTTTTTGAAATACAGTGTAGTTTAGACTAGTTTATACAAATGTTCTCTCAAAAATATGATAATGATTTGATTAAATATTCGAAAGTTTTGTGAAACTCAATATTTCCATATATCTAGTTATTCTAGTTCCATGCTTAATAGGGTTTTTAATTTATTGTGATATAATTTTATTTTGTTTTATGAAATGTACATATATGTATATATGTACATACACACATACATGCATATAACGGGTGGGCCATCTATCGGTTTAAATTTGAACCACCGGTTATTTCGAATCTGGCAATACTTATGTCATTCTATTCTGTATATTACCTCCACTGAACGAAATAAACCGATTTACGCTTGAGCAACGATGGGATTTATTGAAAATTTATTTCCAAAACAAAGACAATTGGTCAGAAATTGCACGAAAATGTCGTACAAAATTTGGTCGCAGAGAAGGACCAACAGTGCCCGGTATACGCAAGTTTATTGCTAAAGTTCGTGAAACTGGTGTCATTGTTGATGCGCCAAGACGTGAGCGTGTTCGTACAGTGCGTACACCCGAAAATATCGAAGCTGTGGCTGAGAGTGTGCGTGAGAATCCATCACAATCAGCTCTTCATCGTTCTTAAGAATTGAATATTTCGCACACCAGTTTACGTCGAATTTTGCGAAAAGATCTCAGTATGACGCCTTACAAAGTTCAATTGGTTCAAGAGTTTAAGCCGCATGATCATCCGCTTCGTTTTCGCATCGCTAGATGGGCCAACGAGAAACTGCACGATAATGTCGATTTTGCCAAAAAAATCATCTTTTCAGATGAAGCTCATTTTCATCTTGGTGGGTACGTTAAAAAGCAAAATTGCAGTATTTGGGGCTCAGACAACCCACACGTGGTCTTACAGAAGCCAATACACCCATTACGAGTGACTGTTTGGTGCGGCTTGTGGAACGGAGGCATCATTGGCCCATATTTCTTTGAAAATGAGGACGGCGAAACTATTACGGTCAATGGAGACACCTATCGCACCATGATAATCGATTTTTTTGTGCCCACTCTTCATGGTATTGACGCGAACGATGTTTGGTTTCAACAGGATGGTGCAACTTGCCACACATCTCATGCCACAATTGATTTATTGCGTCAAACGTTTGATGGTCGTTTAATTAGCCGAAATGGTGACGTCAATTGGCCGCCAAGAAGCTGCGATTTGACACCGTTGGACTATTTTCTGTGGGGCGCCGTTAAAGACAAGTGTTATGCCGACAAACCAGAGACAATTGAGCATTTGAAGGCCAACATTCGTGATGCCATTGCCGAGATACGACCCCATACACTCGAAAGTGCTCGAAAATTGGTCCGCGGTAACCATATGAATGAAATAATATTCCATCTCTAACCGGAACAATTGTACTTCACAACAAAATAATAAATTTGGCAAAATTTCAAACCGTTTTTGTTTTATTGCATTTTTAAATTTAAACTTTTAAATGGCCCACCCGTTATATTCTAAATTGTTTTGTATATTATGCTGTGCGTGTTGCTATGGTAATTTTTTGACCAATACATTTAGTGCGTCTAGTACAATATTTAGGCCACTCCTTGCGCATATCAGGTGCAATCGGCTTTTGAGCGAGCTCTACTTGCTTTTGATATTTATTATTAACGACCTTAACGTAATTACTTAATTGTTCATTTGACACATAAACACGACAGTGTCATCAATATCAAAAATACTTTAATTCGGACATTTTCGCACTATGGAGAGATCAAATCGAAGTCAGTATATATATATATATATATATATATATATATAGTATTTTTAAATGGCACGTTGAAGTTCCAAGGTCTCCTAATTTATTTTTTGGGACTGAGAGTAAGTAGATAGAAAGTATGTGGACCCTCTGTGAATGAAATAGGGTGAGAAGTTCTTTTAGCGAAAATGACCACGTTAGCAGTGTATAAAAACAGTGCTTTCTTCACTTACGTGATATTGTGGTGTAAGATTGGTTCTCAGTTTAGTGAGACATGATGATGAACATTGTGGAAACGAATCGAAATAGCCTCGGTCGCGTATCGATGTGATTAGGAATGCAAAGATAGGTGTGACATCGTCCGCAGAATTGGCATTTTCCTTGGGTTTGTATATATCATTCTGCATGAGGACTTGAAAAATGTAAAAAAATTCTTAAAGAAGGAAGTCTTGAATGCCAAAAGACGATCACAAAGCTGTACGAATGATGTTGGTATGAATTATGCTTTCTTTTCATCAGATTTCACAATGAATAAGATATGGATACCATTTTTAATCTTGTAACGAACGACGGTCAACGCAAATTTCGAGTTACTATACTACTATACTATATATATATATATAGTATTTTTAAATGGCACGTTGAAGTTCCAAGGTCTCCTAATTTATTTTTTGGGACTGAGAGTAAGTAGATAGAAAGTATGTGGACCCTCTGTGAATGAAATAGGGTGAGAAGTTCTTTTAGCGAAAATGACCACGTTAGCAGTGTATAAAAACAGTGCTTTCTTCACTTACGTGATATTGTGGTGTAAGATTGGTTCTCAGTTTAGTGAGACATGATGATGAACATTGTGGAAACGAATCGAAATAGCCTCGGTCGCGTATCGATGTGATTAGGAATGCAAAGATAGGTGTGACATCGTCCGCAGAATTGGCATTTTCCTTGGGTTTGTATATATCATTCTGCATGAGGACTTGAAAAATGTAAAAAAATTCTTAAAGAAGGAAGTCTTGAATGCCAAAAGACGATCACAAAGCTGTACGAATGATGTTGGTATGAATTATGCTTTCTTTTCATCAGATTTCACAATGAATAAGATATGGATACCATTTTTAATCTTGTAACGAACGACGGTCAACGCAAATTTCGAGTTACCATCAGTGCCGAGAAAATGATTGTGGTCATGCTTTGAGATAACACACGTGTAAATTTCACTCATCCAGTTTCAAAGGGCACTATGACGACGGCTGACTCTGATGTTTAGAGGACGCGTTCCTTTCAGCATTGTAAGAAAAGCTATCGAAAAGGCTATATATGGGCTTTCTATCAACACAACATTTCTGCGTACTGGGCGACCCTAACTCAGATGTTTCTTCATTATAGCATTGAAGTTGTATCTCATGTTTCCTATTTATCTGACTTTACTCCAAGCGATATTTGGTTTTTTCTAATTGTGAAGGATTGTGCCCGTATCCGCTCATTTTTAAATCGAGTCACTTGCATCAGCGATTTTCGAGTAGGTAGGAAGAAGAGAAAAAGGTTCTACATGGTCATGGAATTATGCCATAGATGTTATAAAGAATGTGTTCGTTTGTAGGAAGGCTATGTTCAGAAGCAATAAATATTACAACTTTCTGGTGTAAGTAGTTAGTTCGAAACAAATTAGGAGACCTCAAAATTTGAACGCATCTCGTATATGTATGTCGCTCATAAATAAGCTGGCTGATAGCTCGTTGGTAAGTTATTGGCTTATTACGTCAGGGTTTTGGATTCGAATCCGTAGTCAGCTGTTTCGAAAGGTGGTTTCATGGTTTCCTTTTTCGTTTTGGTAAATATAGACAAAAATATTAAGTCGTACCGTAATAGCTCATGAAGTAAAGAAATCGTTGGCACTTAGGTCTGGACTGTATGGAGGATGGTCCAAAAATTCGACGTTTTGTTGCGTTAAAAATTCATTTGTCTTGCGTGCTGTGTGCGAACTTGCGTTGTCTTGGTGGAGGTTGATTCGTTGTTCGGGGTTGGCTTTTCGAAGTTCAGCGATGACTTGCGGCAAACAAATAGTTGTATACCAATCGGCAGTAACAGTTCTTTGATCTTGTAGAGGAATTGTTGTTACGTCGTTGAAGCGATCTAGAGTTTTTTGACACCAATTCACTCTAGCTGCTTTCTGCTCTTCGGTCAACAAATGCGGTATCCATCGGGAAACTATTTTTTTATACACACAATTCTTCAGGCTAAATCCCCCCCCCCCCCACTCTACCCATAATGCTTGAATCTAACGATGTCACATGTCGATCTGCGTTGATGATCTTGCGCACAGCATCAACGTTTTCTTGAGTGAGTGGCGTTTCTGGTGAACCTACTTTTGGATCGTCGCGAAGACTAATCCGTCCACGTTTGAATTCTCCATACCAACGAGAAATTGTTGAGTGATGTGGTGCTTCATTGCCGAAAATAGAAACCAACTCGGCGAGGCAGTCTTGTTGAGATAATTACCTTCGAAAATTATATAAAAATATTTCGCGAAAATGTTCTCGGTTTAATTCCATTTCTCAACTAACTTGTCAACTTTGACAGTTCGTTGTAGCTACACTACATGTACCTCACTGAAACTTCGGATTTATGTTAACTAAAGATCAAGGTTAATTTTCAGTACTGACATTTGATTAGTGGCGTTTTCTATGTCCCACTATGCAAAATTAAAAACATTCCACGTACAAAGGTATCTATTAAAGTATCCAAACTTCTAAAATCAGTACAAATGTCTGATAAATGATTATTATCTAAGCAATTTATGAAATTTTAAATATAATTTGTATATTACATTTAACTACAATGAAAGAAAACATTTATTAGGTGCTTTACTTCACGAAGATAATAACGACATAGAAAATGCTTTCCAATGTGCTGTCCAACACTTTAACAGATTTAGCACTGACATTTTCTTCAGAACGAACATCAAATATGTGCCAAAAGAAAATCCCTTTGCTGCCTACAGAAAGGGTAAGTGGTACTTTCTAATAAACGCTTTGATAACAATGTTAAAATTGATTGAGTAATAAACTTCAGCATATTTACTGACTGACAGTGCCAAGTGCTTCTGCTTCCTTTTCCATTTAAGTAAATGTTGACAACTAAGGATTTTAATAATACCTCATAGCCTGCCCATGCCCCTGTAATTGGCGTTAATCTGTTGGGAGGTGTGAAGGCATGGATTATTATTGTTGTTATTTATTTATTAAATAGTCTATTTCAGTAATTTGGGCGACAAATTTGAAATTGACGATGAGTTGCAAGTGTCGATCAATTACCAAGTTATGAAGTTAATATTATTATTATTAACAGGCGAGTTTTTTTTTGTAGTTTGCGAAATGTTGGCAGAAGAAAGTGCTGGTTTGCTAGCAGTATTTGGTCCACCTAGTCCTGAAGCTTCTTCAATAGTAAATTCACTAACACTGAATTTACAATTGCCAAATATACAGATTCACCCTCCATCGACTTTATGGCCTTATAATAGTTCAGGTTTAATGTCAATAAATGTTTATCCAAATGTGGATCACCTGCAGAAAGGAATAGCTAAAATTGTTGAAAATTTACAGTGGAAAAGTTATGCTATTTTATATGAGAATGATGCAAGCATTATTAAATTACAGGACGTAATTAAATTGTCTGAAGTAAATAAAGAATCTGTTATACTTCGAAAGTTGGTAGCTCCTGACTATAGGTAAATTAAGGGACTTATTTTGCGATAGAATATATTTTTAGAAAATTATGTAGCCTAGACGTCACGTTTTGTGAATAGAGACGGGACGGATGATTTGACGGAAAGTGAGATGGTTTGACCCAAAAAGTCGCAGTAATTACTTCGGCCGCCGATGGAAATATCGTGGCTTTCTTTGGGGTGAAGGCTATCATGATGCGTTCACTGTTAGAATTGCCATTTGTATTCAGGAACATAGTAGCGAAGCCAATTTTTATCAATCGTAACAAATCTTTGTACGAAATTGGTTTTGTCTTTGTTAAACAGTTTCAAATTACCCTTTGGGGTTTGCATTATTTCTCGTTTTTGATTATAATTTAAAATTTGTGGTACCTACCTTGCTGACAGCTTATAGACATCCACTTCCATGTATAGAATGTGGTGTATGATTTAGTTTATATACTCGCAAGTTTAGCTGCCTTTTTGTGCAAATTCTCCAGTCATTGAAAACAATATATTTAATTTTGTTATTTTTTTTCGAGTTATTTCAGTTTTTGATGGTTCCGATCTTCAATGATTACATCACCAATTGTGCAATCCACACACATATTCTAGCTTTCAAAGGAGAATTGTTATCAAAAGTTTGTTGCATATCAGAGAAAATTTTAAGTATGTTTAGTCTTTCAAAAAATAAATATTGGATTGTATCACAAGTTGCGAGTTTATGGATTTTTCCATTTAAGCGATTTATTTACACCACTGTAACTTTCAAGTCGAATGTCGAAAGTTAACCAAATTACACTTATCACTAGAGCACGGAATTATATGCATTTGTATTTTCTATAATATCGATATGCCAAGAAATTTTTCTCGTATCTACACGAATTAAACAAAAACAAATGTAAAAAACCGATTTTTATTTTGCATATTTTGTATATTTTCAAAAATTGATGCATAAATCAGAATATACGCATATCAGCATATACGTGCATATTTGTATAATTTAAATTTTTTGTTAAATTAAATAAAGCAAATATTGCCCACACTGCATTTCGAGAACTGGGGTTCCTCCACATTTTACAAACCGTCCGGTATCGCATCGGCGAAAACTGGGATTCCCCTATTTTCTATACGCTTTACTATGAGCCCCACCGCCATCGGTTGTCTGTCAGTTTCATTCTGGATTTGTCAGGGGTCAGTCGTTGTTTTTAAAACGAAGTAATAATGCCACCAATAAAGTCTTTGATAGCTACATGGATAAAGGATTATCCAGAACTTTATTTAAATTTAAACAAGGTGTTTTGTCGATGTTGCAGCAAAACAGTAAGTTTACTTTATATTATTTTTTATTTGTATTTGGTACCAAAACAGTTTTTGAAATAATAGATTCCATGTGACAAAAAATTTCAAATTACACAACATATTGCTACAGCATCGTATACAAAATATAAGAAGAAAATGAAAAATACAAAGCAATTAACCCTTAATGAAACAATTTCTTCGGCATCAGTCTGTGAAAATAGAGAAGAATTCAATTTTGATTTATGTGAAGCCTTTGTTAGTGCCAATATTCCGCTTATGAAATTACAAAATCCAACTTTTATAGCGTTTTTAGAGAAGCATAGTGGTAGACCAGTACCAGATGAAAGCACCTTTAGAAAAAAATATATAAACAATGTTTTCGAAAAAACATGGGCGAAATTAGGGAGTTAATTGGAAACAATTATATTTATTTTATAGTCGACGAAACAACTCACACTTGTGGCCGATTTATCGCCAATTTATTAATAGGTGTACTGAGTGAAAACGTTTCTGGTCAAGCACCCCTCTGAATACAAATGTACAAAGACAGTTTACCTAATACTCCTTTGCCACTTCAGCCAATAATTATGAGGTGGGGTACGTGGCTAGAGGCCGCATTTTTTTATGCAAATTATTTGAATGATATTGCAGTGTTAGTGTCAAAATTTTCCGATGATTCCGTAGCTATTAAAGAGTGTAAGAATATTTTAAATATTCCTACATTACATCAACAACTGGCATTTATCAAAGCGAATTTTAGCTTTATTACGGAAATGTTAACTACATTAGAGAGGCAGGGCGTGTAACTTACAGATTCTGTAAAATTAATTAGATTTCAAAAATAAGGTCAAGCAAATTAAATGCAAAATTGGTGATTCTATAAAAATGAAGATGCAAGACGTATTAACAAAAAATACAGGGTTTGATGAACACACTAAAATTTCAAATATTTTAAATGGAAATTATGAGCCTTCTATAATAATGGATGCCACCACTATATGCAAATTTAAGTTTTCATTAATCACTTCTGTTGATGTAGAAAGTTTTTCTATACATAAAAATTTGTTATCTGGTCGAAGAGAATCGTTTCATGTGGAAAATTTAGAGAAATATATGATTGTCAATATTTACAATATTAAAACTAAAATGTAATATTTTATAGTTTGTAGGTTTGTACTTTACATTAATTTATCAATTTGTCTTTTGTAATATAAACAATTTGTTTAAATAAATTTTGTAATTCTATTGTGTTTTTGTACGTCAACTTTTTTTCAGGGTTTTTAATGCATGTAATTCCGTGCTCTACTTATCACTACTAAAAAAGAAATGGCAGAATTAGAATACAATACTTAGTTCTTCCGAAAGATGGTGTTAATAGTCGAGTCTCACTTGCCATCAAATTGTTCTTGTACCTTCCGTTACTTGTGTAATATTCTAATGTAAAATGTAAGCTATTAATGTCAAAAATTTTCTGTTTTATTTATTTTATACTTTCAGTTGTTTGTAAATGCTTATATTAAATTTATTTGTTGCTTTGATTTCATTTATAATTTTGTTGGGTATTAAAGAACAAGGACACTATGTTTTATAAAAGTGTAATCATCGAAAACTCCAGAAAACATTGGATAATACAGCATTACTGCAAAAATTTGTATTCAATAACATGAGCTTTTTCGAGATTGCAGACAATAAGTAAAATGGCCGATTTTATAGGGAAGCCGGTAGTATACATTGCTGACCTAAAGTTAAGACGCGATCACAAGCAAAATGTATTTATTTAGCTTGTGATCACATCCTAATATTCAGTTAGCAGCAACACGTGAATAACAAAAGCTGAGTACTTAATAAAGTACTTAGCTTTTGTTATTCATGTGTTGGTGTATTAAACTGAGTTAAAAAAAAGTTAGCATAGAGTTGTAACAAAAGCATCCCTTTCATTCGATTTACTGAAACGTCTACGTTATTTCTTATAGGTTTTTAGTCCAGAAATCTCTCAGTTAGACCACTCACAAACAACGTAAAAATGAAATCGTGTATATATTTCCAATATGGTATTTGGTGTGCTGTATTTGTTTGATGACATTTGCATATGTTGTTTGCAATTGTATACATTGCGACCTACAATGCTTATATTATATAAAACCCTTCAAATATAATTACCAGTACACTGAAAAATAGGAAATTTATGTTGAGGATACGGCAGAATTGATTAGACGACTTATAATTGGCGTCAGAAACGTACATGTGTAGATATCAGTGTTTGTAAAATTGGCTTGTACAGTATCCGGTATATAAAAACCGTACACTTCGATTTTATCAGTGTAAATTTGATTTTAATTGTCATTCTCAACTGTATCAATTTACATAACTAAAATAATTCGATTTTATGCTCATAAGAGTTATACGCTTTTATAAATGCGGACATTGAGTTTAAATGTTACTTGCATAACATAAGAATAAATGGAAGAGTAAAACAATTTTAAACAGAGTAGAAAAGTTGAAATTGACTGCTCCTGTATTGCCAAAGAAGAATTTTGGTCGTCCACGGCCAGAATATATGGGTAGAGCGGTCCTACTCCAGACTCCATAACGTTCTGCAAGACGTTCTGTAACATTACACATGTCGAGTATAAGTGTCAAGCGAATATTACATATGAATTTGCATTTCCATTCATGGTTCAATTACTGCCTCGAGATTTAAATCAGCAAGAGACATTTTGCATAAGTTAATTAAATCAGGTTAATGTAACATTTTTCCAGTGTTTCTGTGCTGATTTTGCCGTGGTCCCAATTGAGACACTGTGATTGTCTGCTAATGGTGATAGTTGTCGAAATACGTATACAGAATACGAAAATTATTGTGGAAAGGGGTTATATTAACTTTAATTGATTAATTTAATCAACCATAGTCTCCATCAAAATTTACATTTCCATGAAGGTCTTGAAAATTATTGAAGCACAACCACAATTTTTATCAAATTTAATTATGTCGGTTTTATCAATAAACAACATTTCAGATATTGGGCACCGCAAAACTCGCGTTTAATCCATAAATATCCTTTACATAGAGAGAAGGTAACAGTTTGGTATGAAGTGAGTTTATTTGGGGTTTTCGGCCCACCAATGGAAAAGCAGTGATGGTAACGTTTGAGCGTTATATGACCAACATGGATAATTTTCTTACTACTACGGCAATACAGCGCTGATTTACGCCCATTATGGTTTCAGTAAGATGGTGTGACATCTCACACGGTAAAACTCTTAATACAAACACTACGACGACTCTTTCCAGAAAAATCAACCACCCTAATGGTGACGTAATTTCGCCTTTACGCTCACCTGATTTATTAACATGCGATTAGTTCTTGTGGGTATATTTAAAACATGAAGTCTATGAGAATCGACTTCACAGCAAACACTATTTAAAAGAATCAACCATGACTATGATTCAACAGATTCCATTACAGACGCTGAAAAAAAATTGTTGAATGTTATGCAAAAACTAGTTTGCTGAGCGATGGAGTTCATTTTATTGATGTTATTTTTAAAACGTGTTACTCCCATAATAGGCTTTTCTATGGACTTGCTAATTATGTACACATTATTATTTAAATATAACAATAAATTACTTATTCCACATTTTTAAATCGTCTAATCAATTCTGATACATCCTATATACACTCCGCGCAACATGAATAGGACCACCCGACTTGTTGCAAGCTTTCGGTGGTTTGAAAAACAATTCATTTACTAAAAATACAATGCAAGTTTGTAATGGTATGATATGGCAAATAATACGCATTATTGCGCAATAGTGCCTAACGTTATGCATTGGGTGACGTAAGTACCACATACATATAAAATGCACCGCGCCGGTTGGATACGACCAGTATTTAATAGTAAGCTACCGGATGAGTGTCGAGTTACAGCGTGTCTCCGGATAAACAAACATCTGTAATTAGGGGTATTGTGCAACGATGGAACGACAGAAGTGTTTAAGTATGGAAGAAATTGGAAAAATTAAAGCGTTCCATCAAGAAGGGTATTCCTCAAGGGCTACTGCAAAGAAAATAAGTCGATCACACCAGGTTGTGAACAATTTTATTAGGGATCCCGAGAATTATGGAAAACGTTTTAAAGGGCGAACAACATCCGTTACAACTAAGAGAGAACGTCGAGCCATATTACGCGAAGCATCGAATTCGGCATTAACGGCAAGACAAATCGCGAATAACGTTGGAACGAATGCATCGGTAAGAACTGTACAGAAGTTACTGAAGACCTGTCCGCATTTAAAACGTTTGAAAATTAAACGACGGCCTCCTTTAAGGGAATTTCAGCGCACTGCACGTCTTCAGTTTGCTCAGGCAAAAATGGGGTGGACAAGAGAATGGCAAACTGTTATTTTCAGTGACGAGAAGAAGTTTAATTTAGATGGCCCGGATGGGTTTTCTTATTATTTCCACGATTTACGTAAAAATGAAGTGATTCAGTCACGAAGGCGAGCCGATGTTGATTCAGTCATGGTATGGGGAGCTGTTTGCTATAACGGACCTGTTGATTTAGTAATAGTGAAGGGCAGACAGAATTCGGAAAAGTACGTCCAGCTGCTGCAACAGGTGAAAGACAAATTTTCCAACGTTATGGCAGGTGGGCCATTTATTTTCCAACAGGATAATGCCAGTATTCACACCGCGCGCATTGTTCGACGCTGGTTTCAAGAACAAGGCATGGAGGTTCTCGATTGGCCATCGCTCTCCCCCGACCTGAACATCATAGAAAATGTTTGGGGATGGTTGTCGCGTAAATTGTACTCCAATGCTACCCAATTCAGTTGCGCTGACGAACTAGAGCAGGCGCTGAAACGAAGTTGGGCGGAACTTCCCGTTGACTACTTGAGAACCCTGTATAATTCCATTCCATCCCGACTATTTGAGGTTATAAGAAATAATGGCAAAAGTACTCATTATTGAACAATAAAGTATTTTGCTATTGCAAACGAATCTTTTATTTTGTAGATTGGTCGTATTCAAGTGGCGTTTAATTACTCTACTTATTGTCATTAGTAACGTACATTTGCACTGACTTTTACAAAAATTATATTTGGTACCTACATACATCTTTTTATCAACCCTCTTATTTTCGAAAATAACAATTCCAGCGCGCTACCATGTTTATACCAACTACAAATGTCATATATGCAGTTGGTCCTATTCATGTTGCGCGGAGTGTACATACATATTTTCGTGGCGTTGTTATTTACGACCACGCCTATCAACGTTTGAAAACAAATTGCCGCGTCGTCTTTCGGCTCTCGTATTATGTTCATGCTTTGCCTATAAAATCACTCACAACTTGCAATGTCATTGAAAATATAAATAAATTTAATAATGCACTACTTTAAGTTAAATATACGAAGTAACTACTTTTTAAATACTATTTTATGAAAGTACAAGAAACGTTTAATTACTCGAAATAAATTTTAATGTATTATTTGCCAATACACAAGAAAAAATTGATTTACTATTTGTATTGAAATTAAAATACATCTTTGAACGTTAAATTTTATTAGATGCATGTTTTTAGGACGGTCTTAAAAGAAGTTAAAGATTTAGGATATGCTCATATAATCATTGATTGCGACTCCAGATTAATTTTGGATGTACTAATCCAAGCTAAACAAATATATATGCTTGGATATTTGTATAATTATTTCTTGACATCTTTAGTAAGTATTATGTATATTTATTTAAAGTAAGCCTATTCTTGTCATTTTTACAACTATTTCACATAAGTTATTTAATTTTAAAAAGGAAACAAAGGGGATTAACCACGAAAGTTCTAGATTTCTTGTGTAATTTTCGCCTAATTTATCATTTAGTAAAATGTTGTTTTTAAGCTTTACAAAGGTTTTTTCGATACCGTTTTCCGTGTAATAATTATAAGCATTATACGCAAATATGCCCTTATAATTTCTGAGTTAATGATGGATTATTCCTCGGTGATTTTACTCCACGTACACATAGCATAATTTTGTGCTCGTAATCAAATTTAAGTCCGAGTGATTCTTTCAGATCAGGTTTAGAATATTTGTCCTTATCAATTTATTGTCGTTTTGAGGCATTTCAATGTGCAATTTTCTTCACAAAAAATCATTGTAATTGTTTTTGATTGAGGAAACTTTTTCCAATATCCACTAAGTCATTTTCGGCTGCTGCTAAGTAAAATTCTCAATTTACTGATCTTTAAATTTTTTTTTACCAGCAGCTTCATAACATTTTCAGACAACTTTCAGCTCTAGAATGGAAGTTTTTAAAAAAGTTTCCTCGGTTTGCGGGAGAAACGTGCCAAAATCTCGCGACACAACACTTAAACAATTTAGTTTTTTCTTTGTTGTGAACAAACACGGCGTCTAACGTTGAGTATTTTTTCATTTTTCATTTTTGAGCTAAAATTCTACGCACCGTTAAGTAAAATACCTACTATTTTGTGGACTTGTACGCGATAATCGTTCAATACGATAAGGCAGTAGATGGTTTTGGAACTCCACTGTTGAGTTCATACTTTGTTTTTACACGACCACCATTGAAATTTGATATTAAGCCTTTCCAATGAAAATACTTTATCGCTGCTCGCAACTCAGTTTCTTCCACTGTTTTCAAAAAACACACAAGATATTCACTTTGGAGTACTGTCAAACAAAGATCAAAAGACTGATCGCTCTGATCTAACTGTCATATTTAGCCTAATGAAGGATAGTTCTGCAGAATGGGAAAGAAGATTGTGCTGAATTCATGCTATCTCTGCGTTAAACCACGTAGTGATAAAATCATCTTTGTAATATTTCCTGTTTTACTCCGTTAATACAGATTTGTTCGTTCATGTTTCTATTTGCATTGGTAATCATAACATTGTGCTTACTTGTTTATTCCCGACACAACTTTCTTTATCGTTTCTTCCCATTTGTGCTAAGTCCTTTTCCATGTTTCATTACAAATTATTAAAAATCAAAACATTGTCATTGGGTTTCGTTTGGATACTTTTAAGTTTTTAGTTCGTTACTAAAAAAAATGTAAATATACCAAATTAAAAAGCAAAGTATGTGGGTTTCTCCCTTTTATTTTAATATTCATAATAAAAATAAATTACCATTATCACATATTAAAATGAATATACGAACCCTTAAACTCACTCATTATTATAAGAATGCTTAATCATCAGATTTCTTCTTCTTCAAATTTCTATTTACAGGACTCCCATACTTTAGATTTAAGCCATTTGGACGCCATGGCAAACATTACAAGTATAAGAATTATGGATCCTGAAAATAAGCGCGTTCTTAAGTTTTCAAAAGAATGCAACATTGGAAAAATAATTCATGACAGTAAAACAGATGTATCAAGTGCTTTTGTTCATGTAAATTGAAATATTGTGTCATTCCCTATTTGTTTAATTTCAAAATTTTTAGACTGAACCAAGTCTTATGTGGGACGCTGCAAAGTTTTTCATGTCTACATTTCACGAATTATTTTTAACTAGCAAGCCGGAAGTCGTAAATGTTAGCTGTGAAAAGAATACAACTGGAAGTCACAGTTTTCGCGTTGCAAATTATATGAAAATGGTAATTGCATATGTTTTAATAGGGTAAATATGGGAGAGAAGAATTCATAGTTTTTTTATTTAATTATTTTCTTGGTTAATATTTATATACAACATACTGATAATTTTGGTGGAGCCTGTGGTTGATTAACTTAATCACTGAAAGTTGATATATAACCCCTTTCCACATTAATTTTCGTATTCTGTATACGTATTTCGACAACTAAGTTGTCATCATCAGCAGATAATTAAACAGTATCGCACTTGGAAAACTACGGCAAAATATCCGTACGAAAACAAATTCCGCACACGATCTGTACCGTTTAAGGCCAAACGCACACTATATATTCGTTTCACATAATTTTTAAGAGATTGTGTTCTAGTCTTAAACTAAGATATAAGGCAAAAGGAAAAAGGGGAAAGAAAAGACAAATACCTACATGCGGTTTATTGCACTCTCCCTTATCTGTCGTTTAAGAGACCAAAGAGAGATGAGTTATGGTTGGGCCCCAGGTCAGTGTTCAACACATGGCCTTTATTCTTCAAAATGTACATGCTTTCGTACGTATCTAATTCGCGATCATTACACACGTTCTTTATCAAATGCAAACAATGCGCGTTAACGCTATGATAACTTTCCAACACATGTTTTGCTAAACCGGATTTTTCAGGCCGATTGAATTTTATGTGCGCAATATGTTCTTAATACCGGGTTTCTATCAATCGTTTTGTTTGGGCGATGTATTGTTTACTGCAATCTAGACATTTAATTCCGTAAATTCCCGATTTTTTGTAGTCCTCCACTTTGTCTTTTGCATTTCCTAAAAGGGATTTGATGGAGTTAGTGAACCGAAACGTGACTTGAAAACCGCGCTCTTTAAAAATCGTATTTAAATTTTTCGTCAAACGGTGAGAAGGTAAACATACAAATTAGCAACATACAAAGCAATCGGGACAATTACTTATCCCAATTGCTTTGAAATGACATGTCTTATTCCGGATTGTTTTTCTTATGTTAGCCTTCCTAATTAATCCATTGATTATTTCCGAATCAAAACCATTGTATCTCGCGATATTCTTAATAAAGTTCAATTCTTTTTCGTATCTTACTTTTGTTAGTGGGAAATTAAGTAAACGATTAATAAGAAAGTTGAACGAAGCCATCTTTTATTGCATGCTATGGTATGAGTCCGTCGTGATGAATCTATTGACATTGATCCCTTTTCGGAGAATATCAATTTCTATTTTAAGATTATTATTAATAACTAGGGTGTTCAAACAGGCAACGTGTCATTGCTTTCTTTTTTTACTGTAAATTTAATCGTCGGAAATTTTAAATTTAATTGCTTGACGAAATTTTCCAAGTTGGCTTTATGTGTATTGAAAATCGCGAAAATATCATCTAAAAATGGCATACGACATCTCTCCTAAGTACATTTATAACAACTGGGACAGACGCCGTGACCACTTGTTAAAGCTATGAAATATGAAACAAATTTAAAAATCTTTGTGTTTCTTAATAAAAACTTTAAAATATCATACAACTACCAGATATCGAAAAACTACTAGATTTTGAGTAACTTGTTTTAGCAAAACCTAACGTAAAATTTAAATGTATCAACATGTCTAGCCTTTATAAAAATTACGTAGCAGCCGTTTTTTGTATCGGAATCACTGCACTGTAATATAACATGCTTTAGCCGGTATAAGGCTTTATTGTTTGACTTGGCGGCGCAATATGTTAAATTCTTGCTAAAATATGAGAAACGACGTCTCTACCATCGTGGCAACTCTCCCATATTCACCCTAGAAGTAAGTTGTAAAACCTGATTATGTTACAGCGACCGTTTTCGAAAGCAATTACTGGAGAAATAAATTTCAAGAACGACAAACGTTCATTTTTGGTTTTACAAATTGTAGAAATTATAAAAGGACAAATGAGGAAGACGGCGTTTTGGAATTCATCATTTCCAAATAAAATACAATTTTTAAGAACAGAAAGAGAACAGCAGGAATTGGTAGACTTTTTCATCAAAAATACTACCTTTATAATTTCTTCTAGGTATTTATATTAAATGTAGACAAATGTTTAGTTTGTTTCATTGTATTAGCACTATAAAATTAGTTGTTAATAGTGTGATTTAAAATTATTTGATCAAATCACATACAAAATTAATACTATATTCCTAATATTAGGCAACAAAGTCTCTAAAATTTTTGAAATGAGACCTCACGTACACAGAATTAACTTTGTAATTGTTAATTTAATATATCTGTACTATTTCGATATAATGGCATTAAGCCTATCAGGACAAGACGACAGATATACATATAGTATATATACCTAGTCCTGCCATAAGTATTGATACAAATGTAAACGCACCTTTTTGCAGATGATAACTTGAAAGCACAAAAATTTTATGTTGACAGTTCTGACATTTGATATATGCTTTACAAAAGTGCCGAACAATTTCACTATAGCGTGAGTCGTCATTATGGAATGGTCGGATAAAGAGCCGTATTGCGGTTATTGCACTTCATAAGGGTGGAATAGAAAAAGCCCGTATTTTTGATTTATTGAAACCGTTAAATATTACGCGTGTGTTTGTGTATCGTACTGTTAAGTTATTCATTGATACTGGAAATGTAGTCGACCGTAAAAGATCTGGCAGGCCTCGCATAGTTCGTACACCACAGGCCGTCAATGCTGTGAGGTCCCGCATCAATCGACATCCTGTCCGCAAATAGAAAATCATGGCTCGTGAAATGGGTATTGCGCCGAGAACCATGAGCCGTATTATTAAACAAGGCCTAGGACTTAGAGCTTTCAAACGACAAACAGGACAGCGCCTTAACGTTGAATTAAAAAAGAATAGGAAGAAAAAATGCAGACACTTGATATCGTTGTACGGCAAAGAGCGTTACAAAAAAATTCTGTTTTCTGATGAAAAAATTTTTACCGTGGAAGAAACGTTTAACACAGGGTGTATGCACGGTCCTCCAAGGAAGCCAGTGAAGTGGTGCCAAGGATTCAGCGAGGTCATTTTTCTGCTTCAGTGATGGCTTGGTGGGGAGTATCCTATGACGGTGTCACGTCCTTGCATTTTTGTGAAGAAGGTGCGGCCAAAAACTATCAATGAGACATTTTAAGCAATGTAGTGGAACCTCTGAACTACACCATGTTCCAAAACCAACCATGGATATTCCAACAAGACTCTGCGCCCGCTCACGAGGCCAAAACAACTCAGCAATGGCTTGAAAATCATGTACCTGAATTTATTAGTACCGACTATTGGCCGTCAGCAAGCCCAGACCTAAATCCGCTCGACTACAAACTGTAGTCAATACTAGAGGGCATGGTCTGTAGAAGACCCCATCGCAACCTGGAATCATTGAAGCAAGCGTTAACAGAAGCAGTCGACAATTTTCTCATGGATATCGTCCGTACAGCGATTGATGAGTGGCCCTGCAGACTTCGGCGTTGTATTAAGGCAAATGGCGGCCATTTCGTGTAATTTGCATTGAATTTTGTAGCTTACTATTGCCAAAATAAACTTTCAAAAAATAATTTAAATCCAACTTGCAGTTTCCTTTTTGTACTTAAAAACCTTTATATCAGTATTTATGGCAGGACTAAGTATATTAAAGGCAATACACTATGTATAAGGTTAAAAAGATGTTTATTGCCTGCTATTGTCCAACTACTGGGTGGGCCAAAAGTCACCATGGGGTTTAAAAACTTAAATAACTTTTGCGTTTATATATATTTTTTTCAGATTATATTATTATTATTGGAGAATAAATAATGGCGAGATTCACAACTGAACAAAGAACTAGAATAATAAAATTTTATTATTTAAATTAGCGATCAATTATTTTAACGCAAAGAGCATATCGTCGACATTATAACGTCAGAATTTCGCCCTCTGAAGCAATGATTCGTTGCTTAGTTCATCGTCACTACCAACATGGCATTGTAAGAGATTTACCTCGAACCGATAGACCACGTTTAATTCGCACTGCGGAAAATATTGAACGTGTAGAGCAAAGTGTTAACGAAACACCAAAAACATCTACCAGAAGGCGTTCTGCTCAGCTAGGAACGGCTCGTATGTCATTACGGCGCATTTTAAAAAAAGATTTACTGTTATTCCCATGTAAGGTGCAACTGGTGCAAGAACTAAAACCAGCAGATCATCGGCAACGTCTAAATTATGCAGTTAAATTTCAACAGTTGGACAGAAATGAAATCAACTTTATTGAAAATCTGATTATGAGTGATGAAGCTCATTTTCATTTGAATGGCTTTGTTAATAAGCAGAACTATAGGTTCTGGGGGTTCTGAAAATCCAAGAGCCATTCATTAACGCCAATTGCACCCCATTAGGTGTACAGTATGGTGTGGCATTACATCTGAAAATATAATTGGGCCTTACTTCTTCGAAAATGAAGATGGAAGATGAGCGGTATCGGTTTATGATAGAAAATTTTTTACATCCTGCTCTTGAAAACAGACTTGAGATGTGGTTTCAGCAGGATGGGGCCACTGCTCATACTGCCCGAGACACAATGGCACTTTTAAGTCAAATTTTTGGAGAGCGAATAATTCCCAGAAATTCGGAAATTAATTGGCCAGAGCGTTCGCCAGATTTGTCAGCACTCGACTACTTTCTTTGGGGTTATTTGAAGGAGCGAGTATACGTGAACAAGTCCGAGACAATCCTTGAACTCAAGGCCAGCATTATTGCAGAAATTCGAGCGCTACAGCCACAAATTTTGAAAGATGTTATGGCAAATACTCTAAATCGAGCCCATCACTGTGAAGCTGAAAACGGGGGTCATTTAAGTGGCATTATTTTCCATACTTAGTGTAAAAAAATTTTCATTTTATATATTTCATTATCTGAAAAAAAAAATAAAAAAAATATATAAACGAAAAAGTTATTAAATTTTTAAACCCCATGGTGACTTTTGGCCCACCCAGTACATAAAATACATGTACAGAGATCAAAGTTCACGAAAAAAATTAGTTTCTGTGAACCTCGCATCAATAATTTTTACCATTTTATTACGTCTACTTAGTTTGATGAGTTTTTATAGTAATTTTATCTATGTCACGCCATTCTGTTATTTGTCAGAGGCGTACCAAGTATTGTTGAAGATTATTATAATTATTCGTTTATCTGTTTTCTTTTTATTTCGAGCATTACTTGAAATATGATTTTATAAAAAAAAAATACTTAAAAAATCAACCTATTGGAGTATTTTTTTGCTAACATTTGAAATTTATATGCAATTAATTGCGCAATTGTATACTATGTTGCATAAATTGAATTTGTAGAGCTGATAAAAAATTATAATTTTACTATTATCACATATCAGAGAAGAAAACTCTTTTGCGATCATGGATTTTAATTTCTCTATATGTACATATGTATGTAGTGTAATAGAAAAGTTTTAGAGATAATGATTTCAAAATAAACATAAATTTTTTGGTTAAACTCATGTGTTTTCAGTAGTGCTGGGCGAATCGAATCCAAAAAGACTCGGTAAGGAAAATCGAGTTATAAATCGATTCTCCTGGAATGATCGAATCCGAATCCAGGATCGTTTCACAGCTCGGAGTCGGAGAACCGATCCACATCGGTTTTCACGCTGAATTCGAATCCAGAGATACATATGTATATACTGCATTGAAACTATGATGACTTGAGGTGTATAGAGCGCATTGTATTCAGCGGAACTTATGTATTTACGTAATATACATACTTATGAATGAACTATTTGATTTTTGGTCAAAAAGGGGTTTTACGCATTAACAGATGTTTTAAAATTGATTTCTATGGATTGGAAGGTTTACAACTTATTGCAGATATCGAAAATATAAAACTAAAATGAATTGGTAGTAGATATACTAAATACTAATTTAGAATACGGATAATATTTAAACAAATATTTTTCTTTATGATCACCTATAATAGGGATATACGAGGGCCATTCAAATATAAATGAGAAATAACTTTTACTATCTACATAAAACAACGAGTGGTACCTAGTAAATAAAATTTTACGTTAAAATGAACAATAACCATACTTTATAGAAGTGGTACGCAGTTTTGTTTATTTCATTGCAATCATTGCCTTACAGTACTTTCAAAAACATAAAGACAACCAATAAAAAAAGAACACAAAAAAGTCCCATTTTCTAAAAATGAAATAAATGAATTCAAATATATCGATTTCCGATAGATGTACAAAAAAATTTTTAACAAGTTTTCTAAATATATCAAGTTATCTGTGCAAGTCAATCCTGTAGATATTTCCAGTTTTCTTTAATTTATTAAATTAAAAATACAACCGTGAAGATCACATGGAGCTGACTGTATTTGCTACAGTGGCTTGAAAGTAAAATCTTAAAAAAATATTTATGTCGAGTAAGCACTTTTTCTATCATTCTCATTATGTTTTGCAATTAATAAGAATTTCGATTGTCTTTAGTTATGTTACTTTTTGTACACACTGTATACAAAAATGTATTATTCAAAAACAAAAGAAAATAATCTTAGATTCTAAAAACGAGATTCATGTCAAGAACAAGCATCCAGTTCTTCCGTTTAGGACCACTTTGTCCAAGAAGACGTGTATGTTACTTGCCGTTTGTGCCAACAAAAATACAAATATTTTAGCAATACCACCAATATGGGCAGGCATCTAACACGAAAACACGCTAATGATATTCATGCACCTTCAACGTCGGAAGCGACGGATACAGGATTAACAACGACCCCAGGATTAATAGCCATTCTCCATGGTAGAAAACATAAGTTTTTGCAGCAAAATGCAGTCAAAATATAGCCTACCAAGTAGGGGATGTTTAAGTAGTACTATATTACCCGACATGTATAGAGCAACTTACGACAAGTTTAAACTATTAATTGCAGGATCAAACCATATTGCAATTACTACCGATGTATTGATATCTGAAGACACAAAATCCTACTTAACGGTTACAGCGCATTTTCTTCATCATTACACGTTATTTGCATTGGTGTTAAATACTAGACAAATCTTGGAGCAGCATGCCGGAAGAAATCTGGCTATTGTTCTAACGGAAATTTTTAACGAGTGGGACATCAGTGAAAAATTAGTGGCAATAGTAACAGATAATGGTGCAAACATTAAGAATGCAGGGAATGAATATTTAAAAAAGGTACATTTATCGTGTGTGGCACATACATTAAATTTAGTTATAAAGGAATCGTTAACAAGTAATAGCGATTTAGTAGAGATAAAAAAGTGTCGTAGCATAGTAACATATTTTAAGCATAGTGTACTGGAATCAGATAAATTGCGACTATTACAGACGCAACGCAATGTACCACTCCATCGTTTAAAACAAGATGTACCAACACTGTAGAATTCCACAGTTATAATGATAACCCGGTTAATAGTATTAAAAACTATTTTAGCAGAAGTTGTAACTGATCTTCCCAGAGCACCTGACCCACTAAATGAAATGGAATGGACTGTATTAATGGATTTTTCACCACTACTAAATCCGTTAAAAGAGGTTACGGAGCAACTATCCGGTGAAAGCTTCCCCACTTTGTCGATGGCAATTCCTTTAATTAAAAGCGTGGTATATACGGTAACACAACAATTACCAACAACGTCAGTTGGTGTACTCCTTCAAAGCAAACTGCTAAGCACAATAGAAAGAAGATTAGTAGTCTTCGAACAAAATAAACTTGCAGCAATTACAACCTTTTTAGATCCCAGATTTAAAAATGTGACATTTGACGATTCGTCCAAAGTTGAACAATGGATAAAAGATGTAATAGAAAGCAATACTTCTATGGCAACTGTTACCGATACCGAAGAACACAGTGTGAGCCACCCATCAATTTGGCAATATTTTGATAGCAAACTTTTAGAAAAATCTCAATATCGTGCTGCAACTTCTTCTGAAAGCATAATTAAAAACTATTTAGACCTTCCACACTTACAGAGATGTAAAAACCCTTGTGATTTTTGGAGAGACCACGCGTTATTACTGCCAGAATTAAATGCACTCCAAGAAAAATATTTATGTATTCCAGCAACGTCGGTTCCAGCAGAAAGGATTTTTTCAAAAGCAGGCCAAATCTGCAACGGACGACGAAATTGTTTATCAGCCACAAACTTAGATAAGATAATTTTCTTAAATACGAATTTGGATGCCCGTTCTTGACACGAATATCGTTTTTAGAATCTAAGATCATTTTCTTTTGTTTTTGAATAATTTTTGTATACAGTGTGTACAAAAAGTAACATAACTAAAGACGATCGAAATTCTTATTAATTGCGAAACCTAATGAGAATGATAGAAAAAGTGCTTACTCGATTTTCTTGACATAAATATTTTTTAAAGATTTTACTTTCAAGCCACAGTAGCAAATGCAGTCAGCTCCATGCGATCTTCACGGTTGTATTTTTAATTTAATAATTAAAGAAAATTGCAAATATCTACAGGATTGACTTGCACAGATAACTTGATATATTTAAAAAACTTATTAAAAACTTTTTTGTATATCTATCAGAAATCGACATATTAGCAAGTTACATTAGTTTTTGTATACACTGTATAATTGTCTTTATTGTATCTATGGATATATTTGAATTCATTTATTTCATTTTTAGTAAATGGGACTTTTTTGTGTTCTTTTTTTATTGGTTGTCTTTATGTTTTTGAAAGTACTGTAAGGCAATGATTGCAATGAAATAAACAAAACTGCGTACCACTTCTATAAAGTATGGTTATTGTTCATTTTAACGTAAAATTTTATTTACTAGGTACCACTCGTTGTTTTATGTAGATAGTAAAAGTTATTTCTCATTTATATTTGAATGGCCCTCGTATATCCCTATTATAGGTGATCATAAAGAAAAATATTTGTTTAAATATTATCCGTATTCTAAATTAGTATTTAGTATATCTACTACCAATTCATTTTAGTTTTATATTTTCGATATCTGCAATAAGTTGTAAACCTTCCGATCCGTAGAAATCAATTTTAAAACATCTGTTAATGCGTAAAACACCTTTTTGACCAAAAATCAAATAGTTCATTCATAAGTATGTATATTATGTAAATATATAAGTTCCGCCGAAAACAATGCGCTCTATACACCTCAAGTCATCATAGTTTCAATGCAGTATATATGTATACGTATCTCTGGATTCGAATTCAGCGTGAAAACCGATTTGGATCGGTTCTCCGAGTCCGAGCTGTGAAACGATCCTGGACTCGGATTCGATCATTCCAGGAGAATCGATTTATAACTCGATTTTCCTTACCGAGTGTTTTTGGATTCGATTCGCCCAGCACTAGTTTTCAGAAATATTTCATGTTTAGTTGCTTCGCAGTTAAGTTGTAAACGTACACTACCGTCCAAAAGTTTAATCGCACCACAGATCATTTTAATTGCCCAATGAAATAAATAATATACTTCAAAACAAAAAGTTTTATAATACTGTAGACTAACGCCTATACCACTGTAAAACCGCCATTTAACTTCAAAATTCTGGTGTCAATTTATTGGAAATGATATCAGCTCTTGTGTGCAGTAGAAATTTACCTCTCGTATTGCTTCAAAAATTAAGAATGAGTTAAAACGATTTTGTGGAAAAATTAATTGTAAAGCAATTAATCTAGTTTCCTGGATGCTTTTAATACGTTATAATTGCATTGCTTTATTTCAGAATCGGCCAGCCATATTTAATGTATAAAAAATCTAATCCTGATGAAGTTCTGCAAGGTAATGATGTATTTGAAGGTTATTCAATGGATATAATCGACCACATATCGAAATTGTTGCATTTTTCTTACAAGTTCTTTATAACGGACAATAACAACCTTGGCAGTTATAACAAAGAGAAGAAAGCATGGGACGGCCTTATCAAAGATATTTTAGACAGAGTAAGAAACAAATTAGTCTTATATATACAATTTATCACATATCTGATCGAAATCCTTTTAGAAAGGGTGTTCAGATTTAATTAGGGCTAGAAGTATGAGAATAATTCAAATATTAATGAGACCCTGATTGTGACATGTTTCAAGTAAGGAGACGCGTTTGCCTTATGAGAGTTAAATTACTCGAAACGCGTCGCAATTAAGGTCCCATTACCATATGAATTATTCTCATATGTACCAAATGGCTTAATGCTAAGTGTAAAAGTGTTCTGTCCATATAGGCATCATTCAATGTAGAAGTATATTTGGCGGAGCGAACACGAACTTCTATACATTACCTTCTTTTGGACAATCGCATGTTTGTTCGATAGAGGGAGGTATAGTTTTTTCTCATTTAACTAAGTCCTCCCTCCATTCGGTGATGATTTAAAAAAATTGCGAAAGAGTAATGTCGGTACTGACAGTAATAGTAATCTATACATTTTGACTATTTCCCTACTTTGTTATTTTATGTTAGTAATTATAAATAGTTACGATATCGGAAAGTTCTGGATAATCTAGAGCAGAGAAGCGCATGGTAATTAAATTTTTGACGAACTAAGACAACAAATTCGATTAATATTTTCACAAGACTTTGATCACAATATAGCAAACAAAGCGTTTCTAAAGGTCGGGAATTCGAAAGAAAGAAAATAAAATACACATACTAAATACAAAACTATCGGATAATAGCACATCAAATATCGAAAATTTCAGTGATAAGTGTTGAAGAAAACCCGCTAAAATATCATAAGATTAACGCTAAGTGAATTCTACAGCTATCGACTGTAAAAATAAAACTAAATCGCTTGGAAATCGCTTCCTTGTTACTACAACGAAGTGAAAGATGAGAATATACGATTTTGGACTCAAATATAGGGTTGCATTTTTGCAATAGGTGACGTTAGTTCATTTTTATGATTATTCCGCCTAACTGTCAGCTGAGACATTTATGTACTGAGTATTGCTCAAGCACAGAATCTTTCAAAAAAATATCTATCTTATGTGCTAGGATGTTTTGGCGGGACGTGAGAATTCTGCCATATTTTTATGGAAATACTTAAAAATTTGATTCATTACTTAAAATTCATAATCTTGAAATTTGTGGCGTAATTCATTCGCATTTTAAAGAATTAGATATAGGCAAAAATGCTCCTTGGAAGGCCACAATTTATGTCTGGGTTGCTGCGTAATTTAACCAATGTTCGATGAGGACTATCAAAAAGTGCAACAACTTCCGAAATGAGTAATAAAATTAATTATATTATTCCGGGCGTACAAAGAACTAACATCAATAAGATATGAGGTAGGATCACAAACTAACTTTAATTAATAACACCCAGTTAGCTACATATATTTCAGAAATTGGCTCATCATCATATAAACTTTTGATATTAATGAACGATTCCTTTGTAGACTTTATCGATAAAGTCTCCAAAGGAATCGTTACTTAAAGCAGAAGTTTACCTGATGATGAGTGAATCTCTGAAACATACGTAGTAAAGAGGGTGCTATTAATATTTGAATGATTCCTTTTAACATTAACTTATATCACTTATTTACGAAGTGAGCATACATTTACAGGAAAAATATTTTTATTGAACAAAGAGAAACATATGTTTATTTGTTTTTGAACAAAATCGCCAAGTTATTAAGGACTGCTTTCTTCACTTCATTATCATTAGTGAAACGCTTTCTTTCCAGGTCTTCCTTGAGAAGATCAAAAGGGTGATAGTCGCAGTGCCAGATTAGGGGACTGTAAGGCGGAAGTGACCCACACTTGTCACTCAAACTTTTGCAGCAACATCTGAACGGTACCATCATTCAATCTACCGAGCCTTCAATCTTTAATGGTTTTATGCAATTTTTCTAACGTCGCATAGTATGATGTAGCATTCGTTGTTGTGCTTCCAGGCATAAATTCACTGTAAACAATTTCCTCGTAATCGATCGTCAGCGTAACCTTTTGACTGTGAAGTTGTTTCCATTGCTTTCTTTAGCTGTGTCTCCATTTAGTCGATGAGTGTTTAGTCTTGGGAGTGTAATAGAGCACCCAGCTCTCATCTCCCGTAACGATTTTCTTCCAAAACTGTGGATCATTTCTGGAATAATGTAGAAGAAAGGAAACGGAAGACTCGGAACGTAGAGTTTTTGCTATTGTCAGTCAAATGGCGAGGCACGCAGCATGCACATATCTTACTGTAACCAAGACGAACGTAAATAATCGGGCAAACGCAGCACCATAATGTTTAATTACAAATGCACTTGCAACCTCTCCTATTTTTACGCGACGGTCAGTCAGAATCATTTCACTTACGCGTTTTACGATGTTGGTCGTGTTCGCGGTTGAAGACCGCTCATGATGCGGTTTGTCAATCCAATTGGTCCTTTCCTTTTCAAATAATTGAAATCATTTCGCGTTTATGACATCATATTTTCACCATACGCTTCGACTATTTGGTGATGAATTTCACAACGATTACAATATTGTGCCCACAAAAGTCGGACTACTGAACGCAATTTCACGTCGGAAAAAAACTCATACGACACATTATACCGATAGCGTGGCTACACAGAATGACGTACAGTATTGTTATTTGTTGTATGTAAAGACAATATAGGCAGTGTTGCTACTACAAGAAATTATTTTACTCTTTTTAGTTTAGAAACACGGCATAGGTATAACTTAGTTTCTTCGAGCTTTCCAGTTGAATGCATGTACTATATTTTGCACGTAAAATTACTCATGTCTAAGCTATCAAACGGCAATCTTAACAGTAGACATCGTGGTCACCTCCATATAAGGAGAGCCAAGACCTGAAATGGCGCGTAAAAAAGTTCTATTTCACTACAACAACGCACTTTCTCACACTAATTTAGTTGTTTACGAAAACAATCGATTGAGATTTTAAATAGTGCTTCATTCACACTATCCATCGGATCTTACTTCAAGTGATTTTCACTTATTCTCCAAATTCATAATCATATTTTCTTATTGAAAAGAAGTTTTGGTTGGATGAAAAACTTATTGCAACAACGAATATTAGTAATATAAATAATATAATGGTACGTCAGCATCGTTTTTCCAAATATATTGAAGTTGAAGAAAACAACATAATAACAAGTTAAATGCCCTATCCATTTGTTTTATTTCGACTCATTTTCCGTGAAATCATCCTCGTATTTTAAAAATGTGGAAAATATTCAATTGAGTTTGAATTTACATATAATTATGCATTTTGTTTTTAGAGGGCTCATCTTGGGATATGTGATTTGACAATTACCGAAGAACGTAGATCTGCTGTTGATTTCAGTTTGCCGTTTATGACATTAGGTACATTTATTTACTTATTTTGGATTCTGTTTTGTCCAAAAATTTAACATCCACTTATTTCTCTTATTTATTTTTAGGGATTAGTATTCTGTATACTAAACCAAAGCCGGAAGAAAGAGATATATTTGCTTTTATGAATCCCTTAGACTCTGTCGTATGGTTGTATATTTCGGCTGCATATATCAGTATTATATTTATAATGTATTTACTAACCAGGTAAATAAAGTTTATATTTTAGTTCCTTTATATATGTTGCTGTATATTTGGAGCGAGTTCCTAACACTTTTATTGTTTGGAAGACGCCAAAAATGCTGCTAAAGTTGGTTTTATTTTTGTGAACAAATTTTTGGATATTAAAAATGCAATAATATGCGGGTTTTTTTTTTAATATTGCATATAAAATTGGAATAAAACAGTAGATAGCTTTTATAGACTTCATTGTTTTTCGAAGTATTCACTACGAAGATTAATGCACTTTTGCATGCGCTCGAACCAACTCTGGAAGCAGTTGTTTCACTCGTTTGTTGGTACAGTCGTTTTTGAAAGGCATCGACTGCTCCTTTTGACGACTGGAACCTTTGACCACGCCGTCCGTTCTTGATTTTCGGAAAGGTAAAGAAATCGTTGGGACTTAGGTCCAGACTTTACGAAGAATGGTCCAACAATTCGACGGTTTGTTGCGTTAAAAATTCTATTGTCTTGCGTGCCGTGCGCGAACTTGCATTATTTTGGTGGAGGATGATTCGTCGTTGGTTTTTCGAAGCTCAGTGATGACTAGCGGCAAACGAATGGTTGTATACCAAATGGCAGTAACAGTTCTTTGATCTTGTAGAGGAATTATTGCTACACGACCTGCTTTCCAGACAAATGTCGCGACCATATTTTGGAGACACTTCGAGAACGGATGACTTTCTTCACCTTGGAACACTCAAACAGACGACTGGCGTTTATTTTCTGATTCGTATGAGTAAATCCAAGATTCATCACCACTGACAATGTTATACACGTTTTTAGAGTTTCCAGCTTTGGAGCGACCTAGAGTTTTTTGCCACTAATTCATCCTAGCTGCTTTACATTTTTTTACGAAAGCAGGAATTTGACCCTAATGTGTTCTCAGATGCAAACTACATATCTGCATTTACCACTGATATACAGTTGGCTGAGAGTGAAAGTCAACAACAGACCCTAATAAATGTTGTCAGTGTTCATGTTATTATTCATGAGAAACTAAATTTTTATAAACTTAAGGCATTAAAGTGCTGAAAGATTTGCGTAACTACCGCTGATAAATTTTAAATCCAACACCACATTCTCCTTAGTAAACAGGTTAGCATGTAGCTGAAATTCTCCACTGCCAAAACGTCAAAACCACTCCATCAATAGCCAAAGTCGTACAGTACTTATTCCAATATACAAGGTCCAATTGTACATTTCCTAATCAAACGCAAGACTGACAATGCAGAATATTATAATCAACTTCTTTTTAAAGAGAGAGTCTGCAGGAATAAAACAACGCGAACTATTGAATGAAAAGGGAACATTCTTGTCCACGATAATGCTTGTCCACATTTGAGTGAATTAGAAGAATTGAAGTCATTATTATACTCGCCGGGAATGGCCCTAACATTATTGCCAGGAGAGCCCCTCCGATCAAATGTCCCGATGTGCCCCCTAATACTGGAAAATTCAACATCTGAGCGGCAAAAACAAAAGCAGCCATTACTCCCATCTGGGGAATCTGCTGGCGTTCCATTTTATCATTGGTTCGTCTAACTGCTTGTTGCAAAACAGCAACTGATACGGCTGCCGCTCCGATACAGACAGGCAAATTTAAAAACCCATCTGGAATATGCATCAGAGTATATACCTCCCAATACTTTATTGAATTTTATTAAAAATCTTTAGGCTTTAGTTTAACAGATTCTAGGCAACAATTCTCCTTCTAACATACCTAATACTCTATCGGTTCCTAGAGCAGTACGCAACACTACTAATTCTTTAAATGAATCGACCACCTCTCCAATGACACAGGCATTTCGGCCCTCAGGTAAACTGTGCATTGCTTGCAGCATTTCTTCTATTTTTTCCGGAGCAACAATCGCTATCAATTTACCCTCATTGGCCAAATACAAGGGGTCAATGCCCAACATTCCACATCCTCCCCGTACGGTTGCCAAAATTGGTATTTGCTCCTCTTCAATTCTAATTCCCAACTTCCCTTGAAGCACTAATTCATTCAAAGTGGTGGCTAATCCTCCCCTAGTAGGGTCACGCATACAGCGCACTCCTAGCGGATCAATTTTCAGTAAAGTCTCAGCCAAACGATGTATAGAACCACAATCGCTTTTTACCGAAGTTTTAAAAGAAAGCCCTTCACGTTGTGCCAATATAGCCAGACCGTGCTCCCCTAATCCTCCACTGATAATAACCTGATCCCCTTTTTGCATATGCTGGGGAGAAAGATTTACTTCTTCCGATACGGTGCCAATGCCGGCAGTATTAATGAAGAGTTTATCCACTTGACCCTTGCCCACCACTTTGGTATCTCCTGTCACTATTGCTAACCCTACCTCATTAGCTGCTCGCTGCATTGAGTCAACTACTCGGCATAAATCATTTATTAAAAATCCTTCTTCAATAATGAAACCAACACTCAAATAGCGGGGGGTTCCTCCACTAACCGCCAAATCGTTGGCAGTTCCATAAACTGCCAGGCAGCCAATATCTCCCCCGGGAAAGAACAGGGGATCAATGACAAAAGAATCGGTACTAAATACTATTTTTTCATGAGGAGATAGATTCAACATAGCAGCATCCAGCTTAGAGTCCAACCACTGATTAGCCAGTCGGGAATGAAATACTTCGTCAATTAATTGGTGATGTAAGCGACCTCCGCTGCCATGGGCTAACACAATATGTTTCAAGTGAATCTCTCCTATATTAAATATTGTAATACTGATTCGCATTTAATAACACACCTTAGCGCGAATCAGTAAATACTATTATCCTTAGCCCGCTCCAAAGATTTGGAGCGGAATTAAATAATGAATCCTTATACCCCTATCGGCCTAAACCAAAACGATAATAGGCGGCACAAGCCCCTTCAGAAGAAACCATACAAGGGCCGACCGGCTTTATAGGGGTACAGGCTTGACCAAAAGAGGGACAATCCTCAGGTTGTTTTTGTCCTTTCAAAATGGCTCCACATAAACAAACTTTTCCTTCGGTTGCTTCTGGTTCAGTTTTAATTGAATCTAAAACTAACCCAAACTTTTGTAGGGTATCCCATTTTGCATATTCAGAGCGCCAAGCCAATCCACTTTCAGGAATAATCCCTAATCCTCTCCAGCGAGCAGGTATTAGTTCAAAATATTGTTGAATATAAGATTGAGCTACCGGATTACCTGATGCTCGTACTACACTACGATATTGGATTTCTACTTTCCGGACTTTAGTCAGATATTGGATTAAAATGAGTTGAATCGCTTCTAATATATCAATTACCTCAAATCCGGCCACAACACAAGGACGGTGAAATTCTTGGGCCACAAAAGCAAAAGGTTGGACACCTAAAATTACACAGACATGGCCTGGATTAATTAACCCATCCACCTTTACTTCAGGATCTTGAAGTAATGCCCGCAAAGCTGGAGGTACAGCTTTATGCAAGGAAAGAATGGAAAAGTTATTAATATCCTTTTCCTGCGCTTGTTTCATAGCTACAGCAGTGGTAGGAGCAGTAGTCTCAAATCCAATTCCTGCCATTACAATTTCTTTATCCGGATTCTTTCGGGCTAATTGCAGTGCATCTAGAACCGAATAAACTACCTCAATATGAGCGCCTTGCCCCCTTTGCTCCTGTAAACTGCTTTGGCTGCCAGGCACCCTGATCAGATCTCCATAAGTGGCTAAAATGACTTCCGGTTTTCCGGCTAATTGAATCAGCAAATCAATATCGCGGGTATCAGTCACACACACTGGACACCCTGGTCCCGACAAAAGCTTAACATTGGAAGGCAATACTTCACGTATCCCATTTTGAGCAATTGCCACTGTATGTGTACCACAAACCTCCATCAATACCAAAGGCCGGTTTAATTCTCGGGCCATTTTTTTTATTGTTGTCAGAATTTCTTGGGCTCGTTCCTTTTGAGCTTGATTTAACAATTTATATCACCCTTTTCCAGTTAATACTAATCCGCATTAAACTCATAACCATAGCGCGGATTAGTAAATACTATTTTCCTTGACACGGCCGCTAATTGCGGCCGTTATAGACAAATTCATTTGTCTATATTTTAAATGGGAAATAGTATAAATATTCAAGCATCAAGTTCTTTATCTGCCCATTCTTCCAAAAGACTAATAATCTCTTGGGCTTCAGCCTGATCAATAATTTCAATGGAAAATCCGGCATGAACTAAGACATAATCCCCTAATTCAGCTTCAGGTGTCAGGCTAAATCCAACTTGCCTGATATTACCAGCAATTTCGACCGTAGCCATATCTCCAGTTATTTCAATTACTTTGCCCGGAATTGCTAAACACATTGCCTTTCTCCTTTAAATCTTTAATTAACTTCTGGAGCCTATACCCTAATCTTAGGGTAAGGAGAGTCGAACCCATACGGTTTGCGCAGTCGTTCTACACGCCATTGCTTCGTTGCCGCTGTTCGCCGTGGCACCACCACGCCTTCACACCGGCGTCTCGCACTGACATGCATAACGACTGTGCAAACTCTTCGACCTTTAGTCCCTTCAGTTTGGATGGGATTCAAGGAAGAAGAAAGAGGCGTAGCGGTGCTACGCTGACTGATGATGACGAAGAAGAACGCCAAAATCAAGGGGCTAAAGGCGTATGGGTTCGACTCTCCTTACCCTAGGGTAAAATAATTAAATCTTTTTTATAATTTCACGGGCAATCAATGCCTGCCCTAAAGCCAAACCACCATCATTTGGTGGTGTCAATTGATGAGTTAATACTTGTAATCCTAAGGCTGATAAACGCTGCATTACACCTGATAAAAGCAAACGATTATGGAAAACTCCACCACTCAAGGCTACCTCTTGCAGGCTATATTCTCGGCATAATATTTGGCAGGCCTCAGTAATTCCAGTTATGATGGACATATGAAAATTTTTAGCAATTTGGCTACGATCTTTTCCAGCTAAGTAATCATCAATAATCATCTGCCACATAATACTAGGATCTAACCAATATCTAGCTCCAATTGGCCTATTAGTTATATTTTTTTCATTATTATATATCTTCTGGTGTAAACTATTTTCTGCCTTTTTATTCTTAGGCCAAATAATTTGAGGTCTCTCCCATATGACTGGTGAATCAGAGCCTTCATTTTCAACTGGATTAATTTTATTATTAACAAGTATCAGCGGGAATGGATAAGGAGCATCTTTCCAGATATTTGAGGGATGCCAATCTTTCATAGCTAATGTTGCTAATTCAATTGCAGCTTGACCCTCATAATTCACTTCTAAGCAAACCCCTAAAAGAGCTGAAACTGAATCAAATAAACGACCACAGCTAGTAGTACTCCAGGTATTTAATCCTTTAGCAACTTGCTGAATCAAGATATTTATTTCTTCTTCCGACAAGCCTAAGTGCAAACGTTTATTCAAATCTTTACACTTTTTTTCCCCTTCAATACTCCAAATATAAGTCCAGGCCATGCGACCCGGTCGTTTAATACTAGCTTCTCCGCCAGGTAAAGGAATGGGCTTTAAACTAGCCAGGCGATTATAACCTTTAAAATCTCCTAATAAAAACTCGAATCCCCATAATGTCCCATCAGTTCCATAACCAGTGCCATCACAAACAACCCCTAAAACCGGCTTATAATGACAATTTTCGCCTAAACAACTAGCCAAATGAGCATGATGATGCTGAATACCTATGCGGATTATCTCATCATTAGCCAGCGCATAGCGAGTAGTGGCATAATCAGGATGTAAGTCATAAGCTAATGCTTCCGGTATGGTCTCCAACAATTTTTCCAAATAAGGAATAGCCTTTAAAAACTGTTGATAATTCTTCCAATGGTTCAAATCGCCTAAATGTTGACTAAAATATGCTCCCTGCCGCTTGGTTAGACAAAAAGTATTCTTTAACTCTCCGCCCAATCCTAAAACCGATGGCCCAGATTCGGCCAAGGTTATGGGTAAAGGCACATACCCCCTGGCCCGGCGATAAAACTGATTTTTTCCTTGTACAATTCGCATTAACGAATCATCACAACGCTGATAAATATCACGATTATGCACTAAAAAATAGTCAGCAATTCCTGTTAAACTAGAGATTGCCTCACTATTTTCAGAAATTAGAGGATCATCGCTAACATTGGCACTAGTCATCACTAAAAGTTCTAAACCATCTGCAAATAACAAATGATGTAACGGAGTATAAGGAAGCATAACCCCTAAAGTATCTAATCCTGGATTAATTAAAGCTTTAGGGATTGGTCTCAACTCACTTACGCTTGAATTTTCTTCTAAATAATCCATAATAACAATAGGCGCAGCCGGTGTGGTTAACAATTGCTCTTCATCCAGCGAAACTCGGCAGTATTTTTTAATAACTGATAAATCACGAGCCATTACTGCAAATGGCTTAAACTCACGCTGTTTGCGTTGGCGTAATAATTGAACTGCAACTGGATTCAAGGCATCGCAAGCTAGATGAAAACCGCCTAATCCTTTAACCGCAATAATTAGGCCCTTACTCAGTAAACTTCGTACTGCTGAAAAAACCGAATTGTCAACGCTCTCTAAGCTTGATTCAACAGTACTATTAACCAGTTGCCCCTTTTGATCTAACAAACTAACTTGTGGTCCACATTCTGGGCAAGCATTAGGTTGAGCATGAAATCGCCGGTGCCTAGGATCTGAATACTCGGCTTGACAACGGGCACACATAGGGAAATCATGCATAGTTGTATTACTGCGATCATAAGGAATACCCTGAATAATCGTATATCTTGGACCACAGTTGGTGCAATTAGTGAAAGGGTACTGATATCTAGGATCAGTATGATCCATTACCTCATTATAACAATCTTCACAGATGGCCACATCCGGAGAAACTAAAACACTCCTGTTTTCAGTAGTTTGGCTGTGTCGAATGGTAAAATCCTCAAAGCCTTGGACTTCTTCTTCGGTAATAGAATAATCTAAAACACTAGCTAAACGCGGAGGATTAGCTAATAATTCTTGACAGAACGCTTCAACTTTATCGGAGAGCCCCTCAATCCAAACCTCTAATCCAGCCGAAGAATTTAAAACCCATCCGGTAATATTATACTTATATGCTAAACGGTAAATAAGCGGACGAAAACCCACTCCTTGAACAATTCCATCTAAATGTAACTTAAATGCGCTATATTTTTCTTTTCCTGCGGGGTTTCCCATACTGTTTAGCGACCTCCCCAAAAGACTTATTACGCTATTATTCCGCCAGCAATCGCTCTGCTTCAGATGTAACCAACTCCAACAACTTTGGCAATACCATTTGTAAAGGCTCGGTTAAATCTAGTCCCCAATCTATTTCCAAAGGTTCAACTCCATAGATGATTACTTCGGGCCGATCACCTAGTTTTTCTGAGAGATCTAATATTTCTAAAAACCCCACTTGGTGCAGGGAAAGCGCTTGTTCCTTATATTCACTAAAAACTTCTGGGGTTAAGCGGTAAATAGCCCCCGGTTCACTATTACCCTTTATCGCATCAATCACTATAATTCTAGGAGCATAACTCATATAGGGCAACAAATCAATCCCGGTCGTACCTCCATCCAGCAGAATAACCCCTTCCGGCCATTCCCTTGATTCCAAAGCTTGAAGAGCATGCACCCCTACTCCTTCATCTTTTAATAAAACATTACCTACTCCTAAAATCATTAATCGGTATTCATGCAACCTCATCAACACACCTTATAAATATATTTTTGTTATAGTATTCTCTATTTATACTATTGCCTGGATTAACCAATAAATTTGGGGCTGATAGGCAACTTAGCTTAAGTATTGCCAATCAGCCCGATTATTTTTAATAACTAATTAGAATCTACTAATACTGTAGATTACATATCAACAGATTTATGGGAAGACTGAGCTTCTAATTTTTCTTTACTGGGTCTAGGCACTATAACGTGGGCATGTAAATCGCTGGGTATTTTACCATGAACCATCGACATCAATACCGGTATTCCTTCAGCCAAATCTAAATATACATGAACTATTACCGCTAAAATAAACAACCAGGTCACACAGTAGTGAATCATCCTCACTACTAATGGTCCGCCTAAAATATTAGCCCAGACCGCAAATTCAGCCGGCATGTACATAATAAACCCAGTAATTATTTGAATGATAACCATAAAAAGAACGCCGGTATACATTAATTTTTGCCCCGGATTATATTTGCCATAGTCCGGATGAGTGCTTTTGAGAAACAAGTAATATAGAGCTAGACTACCAAAGTCCTTAATATCAGACAAACGAAACCAGACATTGCGGTAATCTTTAGTATATATTGCATACCAAACCCGGCCAATTGTACTAAATATTAAAATATACATAAAAATAAAATGTGCGAAACGAGCCCCATCCATAGTACCAAATAAAGTCCAACTCTATGGGCTATGAATACAAAAACCGGTCAAAATAAGCATGGTAATTGAAATCATGTTGACCCAGTGAAAGAATCTAATTGCTAACGGATGTCTTAAAACCAAGTTAGATTCATGCGCCATCTTTCTCCCCCCCTAATAGACACGGTACTCAGCGAGCACTCTCTGGTCCGGGGTCATCAAATGTATTGCACAACCTAAACATGGATCGAAAGATCTTACTATCCTCACTAACTCAATAGGATTAGCCGGATCTTTAACCGGTGTTCCAATCATAGCTTCTTCCATGGGCCCACGTTGTCCTCTTTCGTCGCGGGGAGAAGCATTCCAAGTAGTTGGAACCACAGCATTGTATTTAGCTGTTACCCCATTCTCAATTTTTATCCAATGCCCTAAAGCTCCTCTAGCACCTTCAGTCAAGCCCATTCCCTGTCCTTTTTCAGGAACTTTATGCGGATTACAAGAAGGTTGACCAGGTTCTAATTGCAAAGCCCAAGCTTCCATAGCTGTAGCTAATTCTAAGCACTCAACCGCACGAGCTAAATGACGGCCGATTACTGAGAAAGCTTGATCTCCCAACTCACGAACCGCTGGGTTTTTAGTAATCCACATGCGCGCTAATGGCCCCACTTCCATGGGTTGACCATCATAACGCGGCGCTTTCAACCATGAATAAGCTCCTGGTTTATTGGGTTCCGGAGTTACCACACTTTCACTGGGATGTTGACTGCCGGCAGTATCATCATTGTACCAAGAATATTTTACTTCTTCAGCAATAAGCTCTGGATTCACACCGATTTCCCGTCCATTAAGATAGGCTCCGCGTTTAAAGAATCCGTCGGCACCTAACGGATCATTACTGCTCTGGGGAAAAGCTCCATAGGACATCATGTTTTTAACCCCTGATCCTATATTCAGGTAATCCGGATAATACTCTGCTACAATTTTGACTATAGGCAAATAAGAGTTTTCAATAAACTCACGGATCTCCTTTAAGCGGTATACGAAATTAACAACTTTTTGCGCATCAACGATTTCGGTCACTCCACCTGGGACAATAGTTTGAGGATGAGGCGCCCTCCCGCCGAAGACCGCTAACATTTCATGCGCTTTTTTCCGCATGGTCAGAGCTTGGACATATTGATCTGCCGCAGCTTTATTTAAATCATCAGGCAGACGGTATTCACCCGGCACTTCATAACGGGGAACAAATGGCGCTACCCCCAGTCCGGCTCTCATAACATCCACAAAATCCAAAGCTGATAAATGATAAAAATGCAAAATATTAGATTGTATAATATTTGAAGCTAAAATCAGATTGCGCATAATGCGTCCATTATTTGGCACTTCGACATTCAAGGCATCATCTAAGGCTAATGCGGCTGCAGTTGTATGCACAACCGGGCAAACTCCGCAAATCCGCATCACAAACTGTTGAGCATCTCGAGGATCTCGGCCTTGCAAAATCAACTCAATCCCACGAAAAAGTGCTCCGGAACTGTGAGCATCAATAACTATACCATTATCATCAATTTCTACTTCCAGCTTAAGGTGACCTTCGATTCTAGTAATAGGATCAATAACTACTTTCTGTGCCATTAATTGTCACCTTCTTTCTCTTGGTGCTTATCATGTTTTTGAATACGTCCAGTTGCTATATTACCCGCTAAATGCGTACCAACTCCCGCTACCGTAAGAGCGCCCAACGTAATTCCTACTTTATCGGCAGAAGTACGAATGCGCGGTCCTACAGCAAACTCCGGCAAACGTTCGAAGACCGGTCCATCTGGGAATCTAGGCTCGGTACAGCCCAGACAAGGTCCTCCGCTAATAATGCATGAATTTACTCCGCCATTCCATTTACGCACAACACTGTCGCAGTGGGCATAAGGTCCACGGCAGCCAATTTCTAATAAACAACCCGGCTCACTAAAGTTTTCTGCAAAAATACCGTTATCAAAATATTGACGCCGCGGACAGTTGTCATGAACAATACCGCCAAAAAACATGGTGGGCCGGCCAAAACTGTCCATTGGCGGCAAGGATTTATAGAGTACAACATGAGCCAGTGATCCCACAATCCAATCTGGATGCGGTGGACACCCAGGAATATTTATTATGGTTTTATCTGGTAAAACTTCGGCAACTGGAACACACCCGGAAGGATTAGGCTTAGTAGCGGGTATGCCGCCATAAGCAGAGCAAGTCCCTACATTAAGAATAGCTGCCGCTTTAGAACCAAGATCTTTAACTAAACTGGAGAAAGTAATTGGAGTACCATCATGGTGTTCCCCAATGGTACAAAAGAGCCCGTCATCCTTTAACGGTACCGCTCCTTCTACAATCAGATAGAAGGCGCCATTGTTTTCTTCAGCCGTTTTCATAATGGTATCAATAGCCAAATCTCCTGAAGCAGCCGATAAATTGGAATGATATTTTAGACTAATAACGTTTAACAATACTTCCTTAATATCCGGATGTACAGAATTTAAGAGTGTTACCGAACAACCGGTGCAAGACGCGCCTTGCAACCAAATAACCGGAGGATTACCAGCAGCGGCTGCAGCTTCCTTTAAAAACGGAGCTAAGTATCCAGACATGCTGATAGCTACTGCTCCCCCAGCACACATTTTTAAGAAATCCCGGCGACTAAGCGCCATAATATCTACCTCCCCAACCAAAATTCGTTTAAAAGCCATAATTATAACATTTTAACATTAATTTACAGTTCAGTTTAATTCAAACTGTATTAAAGTAATAAATCCCTCCCCTCAATTTAGGGCTTATTTGGTTATTGAACCTGTATTCTAGAGCAGCAATAATTAAAATCATCTAAACTAAATTGTTGTTTACCATATCGACTAGCCAATTACACCACTCGGAAATACCTGTATCATTTTTAGCAGAAACCGGGAAAACATTAGTATCGGGATTTAGCTTGGCTAAATCTTGGCGTAAATTCTCTAAGCTAAAATCAGTATAAGATATCAAATCTAATTTGTTCACCAAAATAGCTTTAGACTCGGTAAACATCAAAGGATACTTCATAGGTTTATCGTTGCCTTCCGTAACGCTAATCACCATGGCTTTGAGATGTTCACCCACATCAAATTCAGCCGGACATACTAAATTTCCCACGTTCTCGATTATTAGAAGATCAAGGTCTTTTAATGGAAGACTTGCACAAGCCTGCCGAATCATATTCGCATCTAAATGGCAGGCGCCGTCAGTATTTATCTGTACTACCGGAACGCCACAAGCTGCAATACGTTCAGCATCTTTAGTCGTACAAATATCCCCTTCAATCACACCTATTTTAAGCTTATTTTTTAGTTCTATTAGAGTTTTTTCTAGGATGGTGGTTTTACCTGCCCCTGGAGCACTCATGAAATTCATGACAAATACTTTATGCTCAGCAAACAAGCTGCGATTTTGCTCTGCCATAGTGGAATTGGCATCTAAAATATTACTTACTAATTCAACCTTCAATATCTAACCCTCACTTCAATTTAATTAGCCAGGATTTTTCAATAATTTGATCAATCACCTTCATAAAAGTCGATATATAATTCTCTACCACTTGCAATGTTATGAGCTAAACTTTGACAGCTTGGACAAACAAAATGGTAATCATGCACTAAATACAAGGTATTACAATCTAAGCAAGTAGCGGTTATCTCTTTATCTTCTATTTCTAATTTTGCATCTTTTAGCCAATCTTCATTTAGTGAACAAACTTCAAACGCAAATCTTAACGCTTCGGGTTGAGTGGCAGTCATTTCACCCACTACCAGCTTGACCAAAGAAATTTGTTTAATCCCGTTTTCTCGCACACTTTGCTGAAGTATATCAACAACTTGCTGCATTAAAGCAACTTCATGCAACTTGCCACCTACTTCCGGTTAATGAGAATATGCCCAGTAATTATAGCTAAAATATAGCGAGATTCACTCAGTCTTCATACCATATTACAGTAAAATCAGGAAGCAATGCAACTAATTTATTACCAAAATTTATTGTCAGTATGAAAATATAATATACATGAATATCTCTTCGGCTAATAATGTTAAATCTTTTCGACTAATAATATTAAAATCCTTTTTAGTTGTTTTTTTCTAATAGCAAAGAATTCCTCTGCGCCTTCCGAATGCAGTAAAGGTGATAAATTGCAAAGCTATCTACTGATCTAGACTGAACTGGTCAGTATCACTTAATGGATGCAATAACCAGGATGCCCCAATGGGGTTAGGCAAGCGAAAAACTGTTAGTGGGAGTAACAGCTTTTCGCTTGGGTTTGGCTCCCGCTAATAAAAAAATAAACAGCACCCCAAAAAGGATGCTGTTTAAAATAAGTCTAATTGATATTATTAAAATCAAAGTACAACTACTTGCCCCAAGGAAAGCATAACCGTTTCCAGTCACGCCCAACGTCCACTAAACCATTGATGGCTAAATCATTAGGTTATAAGGCTCTAGAGCACGAGAGCAATACTCAATTCAATAAAAAGACAGATGCTTAGTCAAAGAGAGCTAAGCATCTGTCTATAATAACTAGACAAATCAAGCAACTCCTTTCCAAAAGGGAGGCGCAACCGTTTCCAGTTACACCCGGCGGAACAATAACCATAGTTTTCAATCCTTAGGTTAATGCTCTCGGAGTTTTATAATTTTAGCATTAAATTATAAAAT